>CM076583.1:913211093-913513873 GCA_034641835.2 Pinus albicaulis | reverse complement strand
ACAATATAATTAATAATTTGTTGGAACACCTAATCCTACATGGGTAGGTGTGGAATATGAAAAGTCACAATGGAGTCCAAGTGACCTTGGAATGTGAAACCAAGAGTCACACCATTGTATTATAAATGTACATATTTGTATAATGGAAAATAAGTGAGCTACACGCTTATCTTCATTGTGTTGAGTTTCTTGTTGTGTGGGTGTGTTTATCTTCCTCATACACCATGTGTGTGCTTCAACATGGTGTTTAACATGGTATCAGAGCAGGCGATTGTTGGCCCTGCTTCAATTTGAGTGAGCCATTTGTGTTTATGGCCTGTGCATATATGCAAAAGTTCTTGACATTTTTGCAGCACTCAGAGGTTTCTGCAGCAGAGTTTTTGCCGCCATTCAGAGGTGTTTTGAAGAGGAGCTGCATTCAAAATCCCAGCATTCAGAAATTGGTTTGGAGAAGAGCAGCACTGCCCATCTGAAGGTTTTCATTCTCATTTTTTCTGCAACTTTTGCTCATTAAAATCTGCAATTTGAAGCACTGCTGGATACTATTTATATTGAGAAAAAATTTCTGGTTTTTAATGGCAAAGATTTCTGAGTTTTTTAAGTGAAAATTTATGAGTTTTTCATTGAAAAATCTCTGCAAGTTTCAAGATTTCTGAATTCTGTTAAAGTCTGAAATGGAGTAGATTGCTATATATTTGGAAAAATCTGTTGTTCTGAAGACTAAAATTCTGAAGTTGCCCTCATTTCTGCACTTTCTACTGCTGTTGGATCTGTTCTGCTATACATTTGAAGAAAAAAATTCTGCTATGTATTTGAAAAAAAAATTCTTCTGCCATTCTGCAAAGCCTTTCTCTCATCTCTGCTCTCTGCTGTTATAAAAAATAAAATAATATATATATATATATATATATATATATATATATAAAATTTACTGCTCCTGGCCTTTCGGCCTTCCCCACATCTCTTCCCTTCGGCTTCCTCTCCCTGCACTCTGCACCATATAATATACCCCTTCTTTTAAATACAATACGCCCTCACATACCTTTCGGGCTCCCTCCCGCTCCCCTTACCCACGGCTCCACGCTCTATACTGCTCACCATTCCTTCCCCTCTCGACCTCATCGCACAGAGCCCAAACCTTGCGTCTCTTTCCCACCCATTACCCTCCCTTCTCACGGCACCCTACACCCGCTACCTCTCCGCGCGAACCCAACTCCCATACATGCCTCCCACCTTCTTATTACTCCGCCCTTACCTTAACACAATCCCTCACAGCATACTCCACTCTAATCGCTCACCCTACGCTGCCCCCTCACACATCGATTCCCAACTCAATGCACTAACTCCCTCACGTCCCTCCTGCCTCCTTATCACTCCCAACGCCCCCTCACAATACGATCTCCCATGTCTCTGCCATACGCCCTCTTTCACTCACACCCTACGCCTACCCCTTACCCCCGTCTACCTACTCTATGCAGCGCTGTCTCTCCAATACCCCGCCCTCACAAACTTTACAACTCCGCCTCCAATATTAAAATTTACATGGTATTTAAAATTCCGCCCCCCTCCAATTTAAAAAAAAACTCACCATTTAACACCGCCCCTCCATAACTAATACCGCCCCTTTCTTTAAAGATTGATTTTTATAAACTTAATAATACCACCCCATTTCATATAATTCCCCCCCTCCCATTAATAAAACTCCTCATTCCTTTTCTAATTTAAAATTCGACTTTTGAATTTTTCAATAAAATCCCCCCCACCATATAGTTTCCCATCCCTTTTAAATTAATCCCATTCCCTTTTATTTTTAATTATTCCCATTTTTTTTAATTAATTTTTAATTAAAAAAAAAAAAAAACAGCAGAGAGAGAGAGGAAAGAGAGAAAATTTGAACAGCAGAAATGAAGAGAAGATAACATGTGAAGCAAATGGATAGAATACATAGAAGAAATTGAGATTTGACATTAACATAAGGGTGATTTTTTTGAAGAAATTTACATGTGAAGACAATTTTCCATCATTGAAAACAGCTATTTGAAGAAGAGAAATCTGCTGCCCCAAGGCTTCTTGCACATTGTTTTTGCTGCACATATTTTGCAGAAATATTGTATTGTATTGCTTCTTCATTCATAGTTTCATTCAAGACTTGAAGTGTATTTGAGTTGAAAGATTGTTGATTGCCCTCCATCACTTGAGGAGCACACTTTGTACTTGAGATTTCCATAGTTGGAAATTCTTTACAGTCATTTGCATTTGTTGCATCACGCTGTAAACGGGTGCATTTTCGGTTCCAGCCGACACCCTTTCATTTTTGAGCCAAAGTTGTTAAAATGGCTAAAATCAATTAGGCATTAGTGTTGTTGAATCACCTCATTCATTCCAATGTTGATGACATGATAAAATTGAGCAAGGATGCTCTTTGTAACATTCAAACTTGCTTACAAGATGCACAAGAAAAGATTGAGTTTTTGCAGTTGGAAACTCAACTTCAACAAGATGAACTTCAGCAAAAGAGTCACCATTCTGAACCTGTTTTTGTTCAGAAAATTGAAATTGACTCTCATCAGCAGCATGTCAGTAAAGTTTCAGTTGATTCACATTCAGTTCCTTGTACTAGAGCAGATGTACATGCATATGCAGTATCTCAACCTGCACTTCTCAAGCCCATCATCAGACCTTGGGAAGAGCTTGTCCACAACAAGCACCGAACTGGTCTTGGATATGACAAGGATGTGTCCTTTCATATTCTAGACTACACAAAGCCCATCATATTTCAGAGTGCCGGATTCATGTATGACAGTTCACCTGCAGCTGTTCCAGATCCTGCTCCACAACAACAATCACAGATCGAGAAATGCCAACTCTGTGATCAAGTTGGCCATATGAAAGATCATTGTTTTGATCTTCATCCATGCAAGCACTGTGGTCGGCACACTCATTCTTTAGACAGATGCTTCAGACACAAGCCTCCTGTAAGAACCAAGATTCATCTTGGATGGATCGCTTCTTGGCAATGGGCATTAGCAGCCAAGAAGATGTTTAAGTCACATGTCAGAACATGTTCACGGATATTGAGCAAACTTGCAGTTGAGTTTTCGCCATCATCTCACCTTGTCCCTGACATGGGGGAAAATGGTGGTCATGTACAAGCTTCGACGACAGATCAAGCGAGCCTAAGCCACAATCTCTCATTCCATGTTCAGAGTTGTAGCCAACAGTTCAAGCGAGCCTGAGCCACAATTCGTCATTCCGGATTCAGAGATGTAGCCAGAGATACGGATGCCCATGAGCATACATTCGGTTGGTGGATAACCTAAAACCATCATCTTTGGTTGGTGGATAACCTAAAACCATCATTTTTGGTTGGTGGATAACCTAAAACCATCATCTTTGGTTGGTGGACAACCTAAAACCACCACAGGTAGTAGACCTCCCTTCTTTTAGGTCGAAGTTCTCCGTTTTTTATGAGGGACAATTCCTCTAGCAGAAGCCTTCAGCTTCTTGCCAGTTTTGGAAGAGTTCCGGGAACTGCAACATGTATTGCGTTCCAGTGTTTGTGGTCATCCTTAAACCACCTCTTTTTTCCAACATTTCAGAGAGTTGATTCAGCCCAAGTGCTGCCATGTATACTTTGCATATTTGTATTACAACTCTTTTCTTGGACTCACACATACCCCTTCGGATTAAGGGGGGATGTTGGAACACCTAATCCTACATGGGTAGGTGTGGAATATGAAAAGTCACAATGGAGTCAAAGTGACCTTGGAATGTGAAACCAAGAGTCACACCATTGTATTATAAATGTACATCTTTGTATAATGGAAAATAAGTGAGCTACACGCTTATCTTCATTGTGTTGAGTTTCTTGCTGTGTGGGTGTGTTTATCTTCCTCATACACCATGTGTGTGCTTCAACATGGTGTTTAACATAATTAATAGTTAATGATCAAAATTTTTCCACACTTGAATTTTGGAGCCTAGTGAGAATTTTATTGTCTGTCATCCTATGGCATTCCATGGTCATTTGATGTTTCGTAAAACATTTAAGCCTTCTTCCTAGTTTTAACTGTCAAGTCACTTGCACACACATGCGCAGTATTTGATGAGTTCATGAGAGCACTTCGTTCACTCAAGCATGAGCAGGCATGGCACCATCCAACAAGACAATGCATGTACAATGTTCAATTCATGTCGTCAGTCAATGTGCACTTTTGATGACAGTCTCCGCCACCTTGGTTGCAATTCTACTTCCATTTCTGTGAGTGCTCTCAACTGTTTCTTTTGTTCGCCTTTGTGTTCGCAAGTGTCTCTTTCACTTTCACGACTATCAATTTTTATTTATTTTTCTGTAACAAGTGTCACACTCATGTTATCTTCACTCTCGCATCTGTTTCCTTCAATTTCTTTAACTTTTTCAAGTGTCGCTTTGATATCATTTCAAGGTGTCAATTTTATTCATGATTCCTGTGCATTCCCTTGGCTTGCATCAATGGAATTCATGTGTGTGCTCCATGTTTAAGTTGTGATTGGATGAATTTCTCTCTTTTACTCTATTGGTATCACACTTAGACATTTTGAATCCCTTTCTTGGTTCTACTATTCAACGCAAGTTGTAAAGGCATTAGTCTTCTTACTATGTAATGAGAAAAAATTATCAATGAGTCTCATTGACCCATATTTCCTCCCATACTTAGGCACTAAGTATTTTCTAAGGTCTCCTGCCTCTCACAGTTCAAATTTAGTACTTCCTAAGGATAAGTCACCTAGCCTTGTGTTTCCTCCCTTAGTGAAAACCACATTCCATATGAACGAGACGACACTACTGGAGATAATTGTGCCCTTCCAAGCTTCAGCTCACTTCAAAACAATGAAGCTCACTTCGAAACAATGAATTTCACTTTAAATTCTTAGTTAAAAATCACTCTTGAGAAGAACAAGGACTTTCTCTCCCCTAAAAGTTAAAATCTAGATAAATAAGGACCTTCTTGCCTTAAAAAGTGCACTCTGAGAGCCTAAGCATACTTCAAAACCATGAGTGCACTTCAGGACTATGAGCATACTCCTTTAGCATGAATAAATGTGCCCTCTTAGGTCTCATTCCACACTCACGAATCCCGAAGCCTTAGATTTCATGTCGCACTCACGAACCATGAAGATGCATCCTTCCCTTTGAGCACATGTCGCACTCATGAAGCATGAAGCTTGACCGCACTCCTTCAGCATGAATAAATGTGCCCTCTTAGAGCACATGTCACACTCATAAAGCAAGAAACTTCATCCTTCCCTTTGAGTGCATGTCGCACTCACGAAGCATGAACCCTGAGCGCACTCCTTCGACATAAAGAATTACGCCCTATTTGAGCGCATGAGCATACCTCGAAGGATTTAATGTTTTCTCTTTGTCCATTTGGCATGCAGAAGTGCCACCTCCTTGTCTTTGATAACATAAGCGTAATTGGAAGGGTTGAAGGCTCGAAGCTTCACTCATTCATCTATTAAAAGTGCGCCCTTGCACCCTCTTTCTCTCTTTGAGTGCATGAGCGCACCTTGAAGGTCTAAAGGCTCAAATCTTCACTCCTTCATCTCTTTCAAGTGCGCCTTTGTACCACGTGAGCTCTCTCTCTATTTTTTGAGTGCATAAGTGCACCTTTAAAGCCTCTTTTTAACCTTCATGAGTTTAATTGTTCCCTCCTAATCAATCCTTCTTATTTTAACCCTCTCACAATCCTATCATGAGTAGATCATTCCATGAGCTAGGTAGTGATAGGATAGATGTTTTAAACTGATTGTGCCTCATCATAAATCAATTTGTAGGAGTTCCATATCAGCATGATAAGGTGATTCTCAAGAGATGATACCAAGGAGAAAGGATGAATAAACACAGATAGAGAAGAAGAGAAAAAGAGAGCTATCATGGGTACTGAAGTAGATCATGGACCGAAACAAAAAGAAGACATTGCATGATGACTCTAATGATTACAATGTTGGTACAAGACCTTTTGGAGGGTGAATATAAGCAAAAAATTTGATATTTCATGAATATAAATCATATATCGAATCTATAATCAAGAATGCAAGATGAAGGAGCAAGGAAGATAGCTTGGAATTGCCAGTTCATCATGTAGTCCATGTTATCATTATCAAGTTGTAACTTGTACAAGTGTCATCATAGTGGTCAATGTATGTACATGTGTCATCACCATGTGGAGTGTAATGATGTATTTTCAAATAAAAGTTAAAAATGTAATGTGTGGAAGTCCAAGAGCCATATGTGGAACATTAAGAGTGACATAGTCATATATGGACACAGATTGTATAGAAGTCCAAAAGTCATTTATAATTTCAAGATTTTTTTAGAAGTCCAAGAGTCATGAAGGTAATCCAAGGGTCATGAGGATATGAAATTTCATTCCTCTTCTTATAAAATCAACCTCATAACTCAAGAAAAAGGATTTTAGAGGCGTAATCTTTGGAGAGCTAGTATTGGGTTCTCTACTTAGCATAGGAGAGAAAAATATTCTTTGGAGAAGTAAGAAGTGACTTAATGTTCCACTTGTTGGAACTAGTGTCTCATCATTGCAACCGTGTACTTGAATCTTTCACCTTATAATTGAATTCAATGAGTCAACACATTCATGCATGTTTCACAAATTTTTTAGGACTATTCTTGGGATGGTTATGATATATGTTGTTTTCATATGTACTGAAGAAATTGAACTATTTCACTGGATTTGGTACTTATCTTGTTGAATGTGTGATGTATTTGTTTTACAATCATTATATGAACTATTTCAATAATGCATATTTTTATGCTCTCATGTGTCTCTCTTAGGTTAGTACTATTACTTCCTCTAGAGGCTCACTTTTTGTCTCCCGCTCGTGAAGGCTCCAATTTCATATTACAATCGGTGTCTCACAATGTCAACTTACTTGCTTATTCAATGTTTATGTATATAATCTATTATTTTATCTGTTGAAGCCAACATGAACCTTTGGGTTATGGTGGTCAGGTTCATACTCTATATGGGGCTCCTACTCCAAATGTTGTGAGGTCTAACTAGGACTTCACATCGAGGAGACCCCTTGTATGTTGGTGGTATCCAACACCATCAAAATTCTGGCACTAAAAGGAGGGCAAGATGAAAATCTATACCCTTTGAGTCTATGTTGAATCTCTTATCTTTAATGGTTAATCCTCAATCATACTCCCGATGTGTTTCTCTAGTTTATGTTCCTGTGGTCAAATTTTAATCCCTGATGAGCCTCTTTATGGCTTGTCTCAATGAAATTTAATGGTGGGGACAGAAAATCCATAGCCGAGCACATTTACGATTTTATTAAATTTTTTGAATATTATGAAATCAACATTGAAAATATTTTTTGTGTTCTTTTCTTCCTCACTCTTGAAGGTCGTGTTAATCGTTGGTGTCATACCCTTCCTTTTGCTTCCATCCATTAATTTGATCAATTTCTCAAGGATATTCATGAATCCTTTTATAGGCATGATTATCGAGATGTTTTCGACAGGATTGATCAACTAAGAATGTGCCCTAATGAATCAATTAAGGATTTTTTTAATTGATTCCCTCACTTATGTTATGATTTTCCCGGAGAAAATTTGGATTTGGATTTCCTTAAAAGGAAGTTTGAAATTTTAGTTTGTATCTCTTTACACGATGAATATAAACCCTGTGATGTTTATGTTCCACCAACTTCTATAAATTGTGATAAATCTCTAATTCCATAGGAGGAACCTACTATTCCTTTTGTTCCTTTTCCTCCTTTTCTAGTACCATTTTGGGTGCCTCCTTGTGATAATGTTGAAGTTGTGAAATCTAGAAATCAAATTCCTAATCTAGCTTCTCAACATTCTCCCACTATCCATGATTTGAATCCAATGGAGGAAACCTTGGAATGGTTCATGGAGCCCAAGGTGAAGGTTGATCCCTTTATTTATCAAGATGGTATTGACACTCATAATTCTAGTATTAAATCTGATTTGGATACTTTTCATCCTCTATCATCTGTTTCTCATAATCCCTTGCCCCTTGATCAGCTTTTCAATCTCTTCCAAATACAAGTATCGATCAAAGCAAGATAGTCACATTTCATAAGTAGAGGAGAAAAAAGGTGAGGATTCTCTCGATATTTCTTCACTCTTTCAAAATCCTCTTTGTCAAGATAATTATCTTCAATCCTTGGATGAGTTTCAATCTAAGAATCTTCGTGATGAATCAAATGGAATTGATTTTCCTAATCAATATGAAGTCTTGGAGAACCATAATTCTAATGACTCTGACTCCATTATTTTATGTGATGATGGTTTCCCAAGTGCACCATTTGATATTTTTTTTTCTCAAGAAGATTTTGTTTAAAAATATTTAGAACTTAAATTTGGTTCGTCCCAAGTGGATGTTCTTATGGAAATGTCATGTTCACCTCACTATCCCTTGTGTTATACTGTTTGTAATGCATTAACTTCTGAAGGAGATACTCCATGCTCTTCAAGTTTATTATCTAATGATTTGGATTTTGAATTGGCACAAGTTAGTCACGTCATCCTTGACGATGAAGAAGTTAAGAAACTTATAAAGTATCCATTCCATTCCTTATCATTTCCAATTTTGCATAAACAAAATTATTCTATTCAGGTTACTCATGATATTTTCCCAATCTACTCATGCTTGGATGTTAAATTAGAATAATATTATTACGTGGATCATATGTTTGTTAAAGGTCTAAATTCTGACCAAATCAGTGATGTAGATGGATGCCATTTTGATGGTAGTGATATAGTTGAAATTATTGATGGTAACCATCCACGCACCATGCATGACCTGATTCAATATTCAAAATGCAATTCTATAATTATTAGAAGTTCTAGGAGTCATCAAGGACTTCAGGCACTTCAAATTTCGTTGATGTTTATATTAGGTTATCGCAAATCTGGTAAGATCCGCGAAATAAGTCAGATCTATATTTTCTTGCTTTTTTTTTCTTTGCATGGTTTCACTAAATGAAAATTACTTATTGAAAGATGTTTTTTATTTTGAATATAGCTCTTGAAAATTTCAAGATTTGGTTTCTGATCGGAATGAAGATTTTGTTTCAATTGATATTTCCTCATGTAATTCTCTTGTATCAAGATTGGGTTTGGAGTGTGTATCTTTCATGGATGAGCAAAGTTGATCATTCTAAAGATTATCTTTGGTCGAAAGATTCACGCTTGTCACATTTTTTTCAAAGTAATCAACTCCTAATCCTTCTTGTGAATATTATAATACTAATCAATTTATTCATGGAAGTAGATATCCTCTTTAGCATCAATGAATGCTTGTGTTATTTTTTGAATCAAGTTCCTATTTTTCATCCGCTACATCTCTATTAGCTTCATTTGCTTTCCATATTGGCACTCTTTTTTAATGATTATGATGTTAGTCTGGGTTGCATCCAATCACGAGTAAATGGTTTGTCACACTCGACATATTAGGAAGACAATTATTTTGATTGAAGAATTTGTAAAATTGTTCAAACTAATTTATATTTGTTATCTCCTCATCGAGAATCTTATGCCTTAATAAACCCCTCTGATCATGGTTCATGTTATAAAAATTGTCATTTAATTGATCATTTTTCCACTAGTATTCATAATGATGGTTTTTTTACCTTAGTTTATCTTTATGGTTTATCTTCTCAATATTTAGACACTTGTCAATTATTTTAGGCACTTCAGCCTCTGTTGGTGGTCATGTCATGACCTCGTTATCTTGAAAATATTTATAAATATGATCAAAATCTTTTTCCCTCGAAATATTCTCGTCCTGATTCCACACTATTCATTAAAAAATATTTCTCTCAAGGATTTAAAGATTCCCAAGAGTTGTTTTGCATTCCACGACCCAATCTATCATTAGTTAGAAAAATATTACCTAGCAAGTCCCTACACTAATAACAAAATTCTATCTTTATTGATGTTTTCTAAGGAGAATAACATAGATGTAGGTGCTTTCATAAGGAGTTGTAGAGGCTTATATGCTCTTTGTTCTTATTGAAAAGGTAAGGTGGCAGGTTGGGTAAATTTAGGTGGTATGATAGATGTTTCTTCCTTTAAGAAATAAATTCTATTTTTTGTGCAAGGTATTAAAGTTTTCATTTTTTCTGTTGCACATTATTATATATCGGTTGTAACTTCTCTTATGTTTTTGTTTCTAGGTTGCGACCAATTACAGTGGTTTCACTGGAAATTTAATTACACTTATCCCTAACCTTCTAGCCTATTAGGTTAGGAGTAAGCTTAGCTACATTTATTTTCCCTTGCATTTCATCCACCCTCTACCCTTCTCTCCATCGAGTCTTTCCATTTTTTTGTTTTATTATTGTATATTTTGCATGTTGTTTTATTTTCTTCCTCCATTTTCTTTGTTTTCTAGATTTGTTTCATTTTATTGTCATGTAGGTTCCTTTTTTTTTGTTTAGTAAAAGTTTGCATGAAAGATTCTCTAGTTGGCTCAAAACACATGTGGAAAAATTGAAAAGTGAAATTTTGATGACAAAAAATGCTTGGATAATATGTTACCTCTTCTCTATATTGGGTTTGCATATTTTAAATCCAATGGTATTTGAATGGAAAATATGATCCACTCGAACAGAAAAACTTTGGTCAAACTATAACGCCCATATCTATTCTAGGATCCTCATTTCTCAACTCAGTACTGTAAGTAAATAGTGTTTTTCATGCTGATCCAATTAAATAGAGAAAGGATAAGAGGAAAATAAATTAGCAAGAAAACCAATATCAGAGGTCTGTAAATACTTCTGTGAAGGGGTAACCTCCTGTGATCTTAATAAGTTAGGATCCCTCTTCCGCCCGTTGAAAATAATAAGTGCCAAAGCACAATCCTATTAAATAAATAAATAAAGGGTGAAAGAAGAGAAAGGATTCCTGAGTAGGGAGTTGAAGCAAGTTAATTCATCAGGGTACTATCCAGGCTCGCTAGCAGTAAAGCAATTCTTGTGCTCCTGTATTGACTCTGTCAGGGTACTTTCCAGGCCTACTGGCAGCGAAGAAACGTTAGAGATGAAACTCATACTTTGAACACATTAATATTTCTGCGCATACTACCCTTTCTTGGATCGAAACAATTGTGATTTGGCAAGCCTTAATATGTGTTTAGCTGAGTAAGAGAAATGGAGGGGACTATATCCCTAACCAGGTTAAGTAAGGAAGCCAAGGTAATCCATAATATGGATCGATACATCCTGAAATAATTATACCTTGCACTTAGAGAATTAAAACTAAACAAAGAAGCTGGAGTTCTACGAGTGTGTGACCAAGTGCTGTCGTTGTGATCATGATCCAGTGGACTAAGAAAATGCTCAAAATTCAAGGTTCTCAGATTGGCTCGAAACCAATTCCAAAGTAAATATCTCATCACCTTGAATCCAATGCAACTCGTTTCACTCAAAACTGACTTCGGATTCTCTCGATATCACATTCTAATCAATTTGGAAAACAAATAAAATTTTGACAATGAGTGTTGAACCTCGGAATTGTCCTTTATCTGACATCCTTCTCATCACTTTTTCCTTACTTTCTCATAAGTACATACACTCCAATCAATGATAAATGTCATGTTCTATCTTAGGGAATGCATTTAAATGATTTCTATGTTATATTCTAATGTTCTTGCTATTTTAATGGATTTTTGTAACTTAGCTACAGAACGCATCCTATTCTGTAGCTAATCGATGGTTCCGCGACTACTTTTGTGGTTTGACAAGTTCCAAGGATCAAATAGAGGAATGAGCCATATGCGCATCTGCAGAATGATTCACACATGGATTTCATCATATCTACTTGATTGGAATCGACAGAAAAGGATGCCTATGATCGTGGTCAAAGTCCAGTCAAATGATGCAAGCCAAGAGTGAAGGCCTCTTGATTTTCTCTGACGTAGAGAATCAAGAGATAACCACTTAGAATATAATTCTATGTTTCAGTTAGAATATCCATCTGTAAGTGTGATTAGCTCATCACAATTATGTTTTATTTTCTTTAAATACTGGTTATGCAAAGATCGAACAGTAGTTGTAATTTCTGAAACGTTGTGTATTGCTTTAAAACTCTGTTCTTTTTATAATACAAGGATAGTGTTCATGGTTCTAGTATCTACTTAATGCGTATATAATCAGCTAGGATCTTGACCATTTCTGTTGCAAAGGGCCCCTGCAGTGGAGTAGGTTTTTCGTTAATTGTTTTAGTTTAATTCTTTACTCTGTTTTGTCAATTTACTGAGTAGATTGATATTGTGTTGCAACTTTTAAATTAGTAACATAAAATCAAGTCATTAATGTTTTCTTAGAATCAATGAGAGAATGACTGTGTAATCTTTTCTTTCCTAAAACATCTAAAGAAGGTAGATTCCTCTATTTTCCAATTGGATTAATTTTGAGACAATAGAGCTCACAGTTGTTTAGTTTCCTTTCATGTTCTAATATTTACTTTCCTAGATAAAATACTCAGTCAATTGTGTAATTGGATGCTCCTAAAGATCATACCAAGAAGGTGACTTGTCATACTTCCAAATTGAGTGCTTGAGTGTTCAACCTATGCAATCATTGAAATTTTCTTTTACATTCTTTTTAAATTGCTTTCTAGATTAAGATACACAATCAATTGTATAATTGGATGTTCCTAAAGATCAAGCCAAGAAGGTGACTTTTCATACTTCCAAATTGGGTGCTCAAATGTTTAACCTATGCAATTACTAAGTTTTCCTTTACATGCTTTAATTGCTTTCCTAGATTTAAAATTTCAAAACTAAAGTATAATCGGTTGCTTGTACATCATTTCAAGAGGGTGATTACATCATACTTCCATATTGAATGCTGGATTGTTTGAGAATACATTAGTTGTTTTCCTTTGAATCTTCTTTCATCTAGAATAGCAGTGCAGTTTTAGTTTTCAGTTATAAGATTCATATCCATGGAATAGGACTAATATTAAAATACAAGTCATTAGAATAGGCACTCTATTTTCATATCAGATTCTAACCATTTAATAATTTTGATTCATTTTTATGAAAAGTTAGTTTAATTTAAGAACACTTCCTTTTCTTCCTTTTTTTTCAAAGTTAGTTTTACACATCTAAATTTCACTAGATTCAGTTGATTCCTTTTATAGTTCTCATTTTTTAAGATTAAAATTTAGACATAAAGAACAAAATTCCCCAAAACAACATAAAAATACATACAACGAAGTAAGAATAAGGTTAACTAAGCATATATAGTGCACCATAGTTCATTAGATTACAAACCTCAGTTGATAATTTATGTTGAACAATTTAAGACATTAAATTGGCTAAAAAAATTGGCGTTGTTGTCGGGGAAGTGTAATTAGGTAACCTCATTTCTTACATCTAAAAAATATATATGATATGTGTAGGGAAAAAGATTCTAGGGGTAGATTCATAGCTAGAGGTAGAAGTTTAATTCCTACAACACCACTCACCCCACCTAGACCACGTAGTGATACACCATTATCTCAAACTCATATTCCAAACTTCACTGGACATAGACTTCCTAAAGTTTTAAGGTCAAAAATCCAATTAGGAGGATCTCCTACTTCATCCACGGAAGAAGTCTTAGAGGAAGAAGATTATAGATCTCCAACAGAAGGAGTAAGCTTTGTCACCTCTACAGGGGAACACATTTTAGCTGAAGAGTTAGAAATTACTAGTGGGGGAGAAGAAGAAGAACTTTTCTTCAACATTCCATTGATATAAGAACCAAAGGAAGAGCAATTAACCTTACAAATAAAACCTTATATTAGCTCTGAGGAATCTACAATGGAAGGAAGAGGAGAAGGAGGAGAAGGAGAAGGAGAAGTTCTAAATGGACTGTTTGGAGGAAGAGGTGGAGGACGAGGTAGAGGGAACAAAGGAGGAGGTATAAGAGGTGAAGAAAATAGAAGAAATAGGGAAAATGATAATTCTTTTGGATTTCCTATAATTGATGGGGAAACAAATTCTATAATGAAAAACATCTCACCTTTTGTCCTTCCAAATTTTCATGGATTAAAAAGTGAAGATCCTGAAACCTTTTTATTTGAATTTGAAGTTTTGTGTAGATCTTATGATTATTTACAAGACTCTCAAAAACTTAAGCTATTTCCTTCAACAATGAAAGGAGCAGCTTTAAAATGGTTCATGGGTTTAGTCACACAGTCTATTGGGACATGGAATGACATGAAGAAATAATTTTTAGAAAGATATTGGGATTATTGCATACCCATTAATCATAAGGATGAAGTATTCAAAATGATGCAAAGAGAGAATGAGAATTTGGAGGATTTAATTGAAATATTTAATTATAACTTAAAAATAGCTAAAATGGATAATTTATATCGAGATACTTTAAAATCTCTTTTGTTAAAAGCCATTAGACATGAGTGGATAGATATTGTCAACATGATGGGGAAGGGAGATATCTCTCAACTCCCATTACCTGACATTGCTGAATTATGTATTCATCTCTCAAGGGAGAAAACAAAAATTGGGAAAAGTCCAAGAGATCCTTCTCTTGCTAGAGTGAACAGATCTGCAACTGGAACAGTAAGTAGAGCAGAAATTGGAAATATGCTTGATGAATTTAAAACAGATATCTTAGGGAGTTTTAGTGAACAGATAGACACCATTAAATTAAAAAAACAATCAGAAAGCTGAGATTGATGCTTTAGCTATTTTCTGTCCTAAATGCAGAAAGAAGAATGCTTTAAGAGAATGTCTTCTTCATGCAAAAGTCATAGAGACCTGTGTGATTTTTTTAGAAAATCATGAAACTGAGAGTTTCCCTTCAATTCCAGGTCTTAAGGCTATTTTTCAAGAAGAAAAAACTTCAAATCCAATAGAATATCTTTGCTTTGTCTTGAGAAGACCATGGCAAGGGCCACAAACTCAAGGTTTTCACAACCAAATGTATACTCACCCCCCACCAAATAATTGGAATTCTTGGAAACAACCTTGGTCTCAACCTCAGTATTTGGTACAAGGAATGAAAAATCCCTATGGTAGATACTCTCAATACTACCAATATCCTCCATCCTATCCAAACTATCCTCCCCAGCAAATTCCTCAAAAAAATCAATAACCCTGGCTCCAAAACCAAAATACATAACTTTCATTACCATTTCCACAAAGACCAAATCAACTACCTACCCAACCATTGCCAAACCCCAATAATAAAAATCCTCAAAATACTGACATGATAAAAGGACAACAATTTTCAACCTACATTATTACTCCACTAGATCTTAGTGTTATCCAACTTAGATCTGGTAGGATACTAGAAAAGAAAAAGACTTCCGTAGTTATTCAAGAACAAGATAATTTTGAGGAGGATGCTCTACGACCAAATAAAAGTTTTGAGGAAGGAAAATCTCTTCAAATCCAGAGTTCTGAAAATGAAAAACAAAAAGAACCAATAAACTCAACTCCTATCATATAGCAACCATCAGTATCTATTTCTAACCCTCCCTTTCCTGAAAGATTACAAGTTGATAGAGGGGTAGAAAAACATATCATGTTACCCAATCATGATTTTCTAGATTAATTAAAAAATGTTTGTATCAAAATTCCTTTGTTACAGGCCATTAAAGAGATTCCAATTCTAGCCAAAATAATATAAGAGTTGGTCATGAAGAAACCAGGAAGGAAAACAAAAGAAATAAAAAGATTTCAATTGGTAGGAAAAATTGCAAACATAATGATGGGAAAAATTTCCATACAAAAATATTTAGATCCAGGAAGTACAGTTGTAAAAATACATATCAATGGTGCTGAATTTCCAAATACATTGATTGATTTAGGAGCAGCTATAAACATCATGAGCAAACAAACCATGGAACTGCTCAAACTTCCTAACCTTTTGTATACAACTAAATTACTACAATTAGGAGACAGATATGTAGTCAAGCCAGATGGTGTATTAGAAGATATTTCAGTATGCTTAGACTCTTGGGAGTACCCTATCAATTGTATGATCTTAACTCCTAAGAACAATCTAGGAGGACTTCCAGTAATATTAGGAAGACCTTGGTTGGCTACAGCTGATGCTTTCATTAGCTATAGATCTAGTGATATGTAGATCTATGACGGTAAATCAACAAATAAATTCACTCTATATCCTCTAGCAAAAAAAATCACAAAGTTAGAAGATGAATAATGGGTTGATGATGACAATGATATATAATCTCTCTTTACTATTTCAAACATTAGTGAAGATAGTCAAATATTAAATTCAATAGAAAATTTTGAATCATCTTTAGAATATGAACATGATCAATTTCAAGAACAATGAAATATTGAATATTTATCATCCAAGCAGATGTCTATATACTCTATGGAAGAATTTGGTAACTCTAAAGTTGAAATCTTTCCAGAAAAATATTCAAACATAAACAAAAATTTGGAAAGACTACAACAGGAAAAGTTAATCAAAACAACAACATTCTTCTGCATATGCATGGGAATACACTGACATGAAAGGAATTATTCCTAATAATTGTACACATCACATCTACATTGACGAAAATTGTAAACATATTAGAAAACCTCAATCTTAGGGAAATTGTGAAAGAAAAATTGCAAAAATTGTTGAATGTAAACTTCATTTACCCAATTTTAGACAGTCAGTGGGTTTCTCCTTTAGTGATTGTACCCAAAAATAATTGTAAGTGGAGGGTATGCATTGACTATCAAGAGGTGAATAAAGTTACGCTAAAATATCATTTTCCTTTACCTTTTATAGATCAAGTATTTGATACATTAGCAGGTAATAAGTATTTCTCATTCTTGGATGGTTTTAGTGGTTACAATCAGATTCACATAACACTTGAAGACCAAGATAAAACTACATTCACCTGTACATGGGGAACTTATGCCTACCAAGTACTTCCTTTTGTTTTGTGCAATGCACCTGCAACATTTCAAAGGGTAGTACTAGGATATTTTTTTGATATAGTACATGATTGTGTAGAGGTATATATGGATGACTTTATAGTTTATGGGAATTCATTTAAAGAAGCTTTAGAGAATTTGGAAAAGGTTCTTAAAAGATGTAAAGAAGCAAATATTTCATTAAGTCATGAAAAATTCTTTATGATTTTTACTGAAGGGATTGTTTTAGGACATCACATTTCAGGAGATGGAATTAAAGTTGACAAATCTAAAGTTGAAGTCATCTCCAAGTTATCAATTCCATGTTGTCAAACGGATGTTAGACGTTTTCTAGGATTCATAGGATATTATAGGAGATTTATAGATAATTTCACTAAAATAGCATCCCAACTCTTCAAATTACTTACCAAATATTGTGAATTCAGTTGGAATATTGATTTCCAATTAGCATTTGAAACTTTAAAAACAAAAATTTCTAAAGAACCCATCTTAAGAGGTCCAAATTGGAAACTACCTTTTCATATTTCAACAGATGCTTGAGGTACATCTCTGGGAGTTGTATTAGGAAAAAAATATATTATCCCCTCTGCCATCTATTACACAAGCAAGAATTTGAATCCCACTGGGTTAAATTATACTATCACTGAAAAATAATTCTTAGTTGTTGTTCATGCTATCAAAAAATTTAGACATTATATGACCGACTATGAAACCTTTGTTCATACAGATCACTCTGCAATTATATACTTAATGAATAAATCTGTTACTAATGGCAGAGTCACAAGATGGTTATTACTCCTACAATAATTCAATATAACCATTCTAGACCAACCTGGAAAACAAAATATAGTTGCTGATTTCTTGTCTAGAATTCAAAATGTCAAAAATGATACTCTAGTTAAGGATAATTTTCCTGATGAATATATTTTTTCAATAACTACTAGAACTCCTTGGTTTGCAGATATTGCTAATTACTTAGTCACAGGAAAGTTACCTTCACACTTTTTTCCTAGAGAGAAAAGAAGAATTATTCAAATAAGTGCACTTTACTCATGGATTAATGATGAATTGTATAAAACAGGTCCGGATCTCATTATCAGAATGTGTGTTAGAGTATGCTTGAGATTCTTAAAGCATGTCATGATAAACTCTGTAGTGGACACTTTGCTGATAAGAGGACATCCTATAAAATCCTTCACCTAGGATATTATTGGCCATCCATATTTAAAGATTCCAAAGATTATGTCAAAAGGTGTGACAACTGCCAAAGAATGGGGAAACTTGTTCCTTCAGATGAAATGCCATTAAAACCTCAGTTACTCATCGAATCATTTGAAAAATTGGCTTTGGATTTTTTTGGACCAATCAATCCACCATCTAATCAAAAAATATATATTCTAGTATGTACTTATTATGTCACTAAATGGGTAGAAGCTAAAGCACTTCCTTTAGCTAATGAACATTCTGTAGTTAAATTTCTTTTTGAGGATATCTTCACTCGTTTTGGTGTTCCAAGAGAAATTGTGATAGATAAGGGATCCCATTTTACATCCAAGTTGGTGGAAAAGCTTGTGAAAAACTACAAGATTAAGCACAAAAAATCCACTCCTTATCATCCACAAGCAAATGGTCAAGTAGAGTCTACCAGTAAAGTGATTAAAGGAATTATCACTAAGACTATACATCTACACAAAAGATATTGGGTAGAGAGGCTTCCTAGAGCCTTATAGGCCTACAGAACCACATGGAGGAATACAATAGGACATACTCCCTATGAACTTGTTTATGGGAAGCAAGTCTTGTTTCCTATAGAATTTCATACTCAAACCTTCAAGATGGCAGTCCAATTGGGACTTGATTTATCAGAAGCCCAGAAGCATAGATTGGAGAAACTTAATGAGCTTTATGAAATTAGGAAATATGTAGTTCAAAGAACCAGTATAGTCCTGCAGCAAAGGTCCAAATGGCATGGTAAATATATCAAGGAGAAAACATTTCAAGTAGGGGGATTGGGCACTTTTGTTCGATTCAAAGTTCAAAGAATTTCAAGGAAAGTTTCAGACTCATTGGCTTGGGCCTTATGAGAATGAAAAAGTCATTGAAAATGGAGCAGTCAGGATAAGGACAATTGATGAAGAAAAGGTACCTCTTCTTGTGAATGGACATCGATTAAAAGTCTATCATAAGCCAATTTCAAGAGAAGAGTTTATCAAGATTTTCCAAGATAATACTGATATGAAGTTAGTGAAGAAGAATCCTTCTTCTTCCCCAACTTAGTTATTTTTATATATAAATAAATAACACACACACACACACACACACACAGATATATATATATATATATATATATATATATATATATATATATATATATATATATATATATATATATATATATTAAAAAAAAAATAATAATAAATAAATAAATTTTATAAGTATGAAAACCAATCAATGATTGGCATCCTTATACAAAAAATATAGGATGAAAATCAGAGGTTCTGACATCCTATATTTTCCATTCCATTTCTAAAAATCCCAAAAATATTTGTTCCCTTTCTTTTCTTCAATAAGAAGTAGTACAGAACTACATTCAATTCTGCATTTACATTCCATTTTTATTGTTGATATTCCATTCTGCAGCAACATTCCATTCTATAGTTGATTCCACATTTTTCAGCTACATTCGATTCTGCAACTAATATTCAATTCTGCATCTAATTCCACATTCTGCAACTACATTCCATTCTACAACTACATTCCATTCTGCAACTACATTCCATTCTACAGTTACATTCCATTATGCATCTAATTCCACATTCTGCAGCTACATTCCATTCTACAATTACATTCCATTATGTAGCTCTGACACATTTGTACAACCAACTGAAAAAATGACGAATACAGGGAATTGAAGAACTACATTTGAAGACCACCATGCTAAAATATACCTAAATAATCAACACCAAAGAAATGAAAACGAAAGGTTAGTTCTAAAGGTAAAGTTGCAAAAATTTATTTTAATAGCAAGATTAAAACATTAACATGTATAACATAGATAATCATATGCTACCTTGACATGTCATCATTTGATTTGATTGAGACTTCCATCATGTAGATTGACCACATCATCCACATTATGTTTCACAATGGTCCACAATGGACTTCCCCATTTATGATTAACGGTCATGACCTGTTGTCATAACATATCCATCTACGATTCTTCAAAATCCCAATCCATCTCACTCATTCCTACAAACCTTGGACGTTCTTCATCAAATCCATAATCCATTTCACTTCATAATAGGGAATGATAATTCTGAAGGCTAGACTCTTCACAACAGAAGCCGTGCGTTTGACAGTCAGGTCAAAACCAGTGGGAACAAAATATATGGAGGGATATCCTCAGATCAAGGAGATGTTGCAGAAGGCTAAATGGCTAAAGTTTATAGAAAAATTTGATGGCTTCCACAAATAAATCACTAAGTGTTTTGTGTGGTATTTTGATGGAAAGAAAGTTGAAGTAGGAGACATCAAGTTCTCAATCACTAAGGCATTCATAGATGAAGCCACAGAACTCCAAAGAGTTGGCGAAACGTGGTTCAAAAAAAAAAAAATTCACAGTGAATCATGGAAAGCTATCCTCAAAAACCCAGGTATGGATATTTCTGTTATTAGAAAGGGTATTCATAGCTCAGCACTCAAGGACAAATGGAGGAACATGCTTTTAATTCTACAAAATTTTATCACTTTTGAAGGCAGATTTGGCTGCATCTATGTTTATCATATTTGATTGTTGATGAATTTCTTAGAGGATGGTGAAATAAATTTTCCCTGATTTTTACTGAATAGTTTAAAAATAATGTCTACAAAAGTGAAAAGGAGAATTCAGTTTATAGACAACACTATGCACCAACATGGGTTGGTAAAAATTCTTCTTGAGTTTCATTTGAAAAGTATAGGAGATTATTGAGAGAAATTTCTTATTAGAAACCATTTCCAAGATGTACCAGAGCAGCTGAAAGAAGAAAGGACTAGAAAAAGCAGAAGGAAGAAGATTGACACAAGCATTGAGGATAGACCTGCATCTCCACTTCAGCAAAATAATGAGGAACTCACCCTTGCAGAACTTATGAAGAACAAGAAGCAGGGTGAAGTTAAGACAAGAGGTAAGACAGAAAAAAGGAGTAGGGTTACAAGTGAGGAAAATGTAAATCCTCTACAGCTGAGAAGGAGCTCTAGACTCTGAGGTTCAATGAACAAAACACTTCCACAAGAGACATAGTTTGTAAATTTATAGGAAGAACCTCCAATACCATCTCCTATCAATATTTATCCTCTACATAGCCCTGAAAATTATCCTATGCATAATTTTGAAGGTAGTCCCAGCAGAAGATCTCCAGGCATAGACCCAGTACAACAAGATATATATGATTACATAGAGTCACTAGAGAAGAGAAATGCATCAGTGAATCCAGAACCTCCTATAAATCCACACAAATCTCTAGTTGATACACTTAAATAGGAAATATATGAACTAGAGATATTGAATAGGCATATTAAGTAGGAGAATGAAGCTTTAAAGAAACATAATAAATTGGAGAAAGTGATTAGTGATAATACCATCCTGAACATAGGATTGTGGTACAAGAAGAACAGGAGGTTAAAAAGAAAGAACAAAACACTAAACAAGGAAGACATCAATCTCAAATACAAACTCTTTATGAGCAAGCCTAGGATGGCAGTCACTTCAAAGAAAAGCAAAGGGATAAAACTAGATGTATTAGTAGAAGTGTCTGAACAAATGCAATAGGAGAGGGAAGTTCACATTCTTGGTAAATTGCATGAGGACATGTAATGACTTCTTAGTGGGGGTATGTTGAACCTCATAATTTTCGTTTCTCTGACATCCTTCTCATCACTTTTTCCTTACTTTCTCATAACTCCATACACTCCAAACAATGATAAATTTCATGTTTTACCTCAAGGAATGCATTTAAATGATTTCTATGTCACATTCTGATGTTATTTTTATTTGAATGGATTTTTGTAACTTAGTTATAGAATGCAACCTATTTTGCAACTAATTGATGGTTCCGCAGCTAATTTTATGGTTTGACAGGTTCCAAGGAGAAACTAGAGGAATGAGCCACATGGGCATCTCTAGAATGATTCACATATCGATTTTTTCCTATATACTAGATCGAAATCAACAAAAAAGGATTCTTGTGATCATGGTCAAAGTCCAGTCAAAGGACGTAAGCTGAGAGTGCAGGACTCTTTCTTTTCTATGATGTAGCAAATCAAGAGTTAACCATTTAGAAATTAATTATATGTTTCGGTTAGAATAGCCATATGTAGGCGTGATAAGCTCATCAAAGTTATGTTTTATTTTATTTAAATACCGGTATGGAAAGACCGAACCGTAGTTGTAATTTCTGAAATGCTGTGTATTTCTTTAAAACTTTGTTATTTTCATAATACAAGGATCATGTTCATGGTTCTAGTATCCTCTTAATGCGTATATAATTAGCTAGGATATTGACCAATTCTATCGCAGAGGGCCCCTGCAGAGGAAGAGTTTTTTCGTTAATGTTTTAGTTTAATTCTTTACTCTGTTTTGTCAATTTTCTGAGTAGATTAATATTGTGTTGTGTTAGGGTCCTGTGTTTTGATAGATTGGCTTACCAAAAGAAAAGGCAACATACAAACCAAACTTTAGATCTCTAGGATCTAGCCCTCCTAGTCTCAGAGAGGGATCTCTCAATATGTTTATAAAGATGTGTCTTGAAAGGTTTAGATGTTGATTTTAGGCTAGTTATGAGGTGCAAGGTTGTTTGTTTTGTTTTGGTTGGACAAGTTGTTTCATGTGGTATAAATAGAGCATGGGAATCTACAAGCCATTGGGCAATGGAGTCATGTGAATTCCAAATAGTTCTGACTGAGAAGGAAGGGAAACCAAAGGGAAAATATAACTTGGTCTAGGATCTGTTGAATAATGTAGGTGAAATGGGAAGAACATTAAGGACTAAGAGTGAAAGAAAAACTAAACCCTTTCACAATGACTTAAAGGATTCGGCGAATGCCCTATTTCCTCCAGTAAGCTCACTGCTATGGACTTAATCAGTATAAACACTCAAAGAAAGGAGAAATGCCGACTAAACCTTCAATATGAATTATAGGATTCGTGGAACGCCATATTTCCTCCTACAAGTTCACTGCTGAAGGCTTCATCAACAAAAATATACAGTTGCATTCAAAGAAGAGGGAATGCCTTAGACATCTAGGACTGCAATTATAGGGA
Source organism: Pinus albicaulis (assembly GCA_034641835.2). Taxonomy (NCBI): domain Eukaryota; kingdom Viridiplantae; phylum Streptophyta; class Pinopsida; order Pinales; family Pinaceae; genus Pinus; species Pinus albicaulis. The sequence continues at coordinate 913,490,614 of CM076583.1, read as the reverse complement.
CCTTTAACACAATAATTACAATAATGAACAGAGGGTATGATTGAAACAAGTTCCTCTGTCAAACTGCAAGTATTAATTATCAAAGGAAAACTTCAGATACAATATTCAGTGATAAAGAAAGAAGGAACGCCTAAACAGTCTTTAACACAACTGAATTAAACATTTCTAAAATAAAACAAACTGAACATTTAAGATAGCTATTAGACTACCCTGTCATATTCAGTAGCAGAAAACATATAAACAGTGAAGGATAAATAGGTCAGAGGTGCTTCTAAGATACATTTCTCTGCCTAAACTTTTTATCCTACTGTAAGCAAAGCATAATAGAACCAAGTGAAAACACATGAAATAACATTAACAATAAGAAGTACTTCACCAAAACCAGGCTCAGGAATCCGATGGCCCAGCCCCGTTCATCAACAGAACAACAAAGATATTCACACTCTTTCAAAACACAAAAAGCTTCTTCAAAGCAGCAATATGTATTACTTTTGAAATCACAAAATGCCAACCCTTTACAATGAGACTTCGAAGAGTCTTTATAGGAAAAATGAGGAAAAGTAGGTGAGGAAGGTTTTAATGAGCATCACAGATAGGAGATGACATTCGAATGCCCCATTCTGTGTCTTAAACATTTCATTGAATTCTCAATAGGATCAATAAATATGTAGCTTGTTGAGGTTCCTTTGACATGACATAAAACACCCTACAGAGCGTCCTTTGGGAAGAAATACTATCTGCAGTAAAACTGTCATTTTTCTTGTGTAAGTTAAGTGCACACATGGGTTTTGAGGACCCCATACTTCCAAATAACGGCTCTGACAGTTTGTGGTGTTTTCCTTTAATGTGGTAACTGCTGGGATGTTTTCTGTGCATGGAGGTAGGCTGTATGTGTCAGTCAACGTCTTGTGCCAATAACTACTTTGTCCCTCTGTACTTAAACCTATATTAGCTGTGTTTATGCTTCTCTTCTACTGATTTCTCGAAATTCTTGTGTACCGATGTTGGTCTTCTATGCTGTGTATCCTGCCACTAGGAATGTGATCATCATCTATTCTGAGTGTTTTGTGTATAGGTGGAGAATTTTGCTGAGCTGGAGGGTCACTGATGGTTCATGGAATATGATCTGTTGATTGACACGCCCTCGCCCTCTGGTTCTGGTCCATTTGACTTTGTTTCCTGGTCCGAGACTGCTATCTGATCCTATGTGTCACCTCTGTGACTGTAAAACATTAATTCCTTCATCGGCCATGAGAAAACCTGCAAACACACGAAAACGTGTTATGAAATCCTGCGAGCTTGGTTTAGACTGCTTGTAGAGGCTCTGGAGTGGTGGAGGAGCAGTGAGGAAGAATGTGATTGCAGCGGAAAAATGGGGAAAAAACACTGGTAGAGTAGCTAACCAGGTGCTTTGGGGGTTTTGGGTGTGAGGATAAACTGGGACCGTTAGATTAGGATAATCAACTGTGGGGATTCATCGATGAAGTCGTTTGGAAGGTTAGATGGGCGATATAAGAGTGAAGACATGAAATAGCATGGGCCATTGGATTAGAATAATCGACGGCGGAGATCTTTTGCTGGAGTTATTTGGAAGGCCGGGTGAAATGGAAAAAGACAGAGGCGAGATTAAACGTGGGCCATTGGATTAAAGAAATCAACGGCGGGGATCGCCTGATGGAACCTTTTGGAGAATAGATGAAAAGAAAATGGAAGAGGTTGTGATGAAATGTGGGCTGTTCGATCTCGGAGATCGATGGCCAGGGTTAAAAGCTAAAGTTGCGGAGGGTAGGCGGTAAAGCAGAACCGGGAATGGTTTTCGCGCAACTTTCAAGTAGTTTTAGATTTTTTCCAAAAAAACGCGATCTCATACATTGAATGCCACGTGCAATTCTAAAACTGCTTATATCGCGTAAATTTGAAACATTAACTCTCAGACGCAAAAATTACGTGATATGCCATGGTGGCCATTGGATTTGGGACCTCAGATCCGACGGTGCGGAAGAAACGCGATAGGAGGTAACATGCACGGGTGGAACATATGGGTAGGGTCAATGGCGGGTTAAATCTTGACCGTTGGATCTTGGAAATGGACGGTCGAGATCTGTCGACAGGGAAGAAATGAGCGAGGCGGGGTTTGATGAGCAGAAGCAATGTGGGTCGTCCGATCAGACTTTATCAACGACTGAGATCTAATGGAAGGTCGGGGTGATGAGAAGCTATGAGCGGTGCACGATGAGACCTCAGCCATTGGATCTGTAAGAACGAACGGTCGAGATTTGATTGGGGATCGCAAATCGGAGGAGGCGAAGGGATGGCACTTAAGATTTTGCGATGCGCGATTACGCGTGAGCCGTCCGATCTGGAACAAAATCGACGGTGGAAATTAAATTGGCGGGGTAACGATGGAGAATTATGAGTGGAGCGCAATTAGATCCGGGCCGTTGGTTCTTGTGGATTCAACGGTCCAGATCTAATCAGCGGATCGGCATCGAAGGAGGCAATGGAACAAAGAAAAGGGAACTTGTGATTGCCGATTGTGCGATGGAGCGCAGGTCGTTCGATCTACGGATGATCAACGGTCCGGATTTAGTCGGGAGTCGCACAGGCGGAGGGCAGCCAAATGGATGGGCACGATGTGATTTATCGCAGGCCGTTGGATCTGATAAGATTGACGGTAGAGATTGAAGTGGAGGTCGATGGAGCAAAAGTTCATCGCATTGGAAAAATGGAAGAAACAAAGGAAAGTTGGGAAAAGGAAGGCTCTGATTGCGATTTGCGATAAGGGTTATGAGGGAGCGCGATTTAGATCTAGCCATTGGTTCTTGTGGATTCAACGGTCCATATCTAATCACGGGATCGGCGTCGGGGAAGCACAAAAAGGGAACATAGTAACTGAAATCCCCAATTGTGATTTGTGATTAGAGCTTGGTTATAGCTCCGGTTATATACAGAAAAGGGGCTAGGGCCAAAACCGAAAGGGACTTAAGGCCTTAGTGCAGAAATGAGTTTTTAGGCCAAAAAATAGGGATTTTTAGGTATTTTCTTGGCTTTCGGTAAAGGGGAAAAGGGCGTTTAAACCTGTAAAAAGGGATTTTTAGAGGTTCAAAGGGATTTTGGAGGATTTTCAGAGGTAAATGGGGGTCTTAAAGAGGAAAAGAAGGCTTTATGAAAATGAGGGGAAATGAGTCAAAATGGGCAGTTTCAGAGGCCTTTGGAAAACAGTTTTTTTCATAAATCTGGCAGGGTTTTGGGCATGCCTTTGTAGAAATAGCAGTGGAGATTAATCCAAAGGTACAAAGAATCATCATAAGACTTCAAAGATGATGGATTTTCAAAGGAAATAAATCTCTTGAAGGATTGAACACAAATTTAGCCATTAGTTGGTATATCAAAATTTATAGGTGGCTAACAATGGCTCCACTTGGGGAGGACAGCTAGCTCTTCAGGTGTCCAAAACCTCAGTAATCTCTGTATTTAGCAGACCAGTGCCTTTCCATTGGGCAGCAGTTTTTCTTTCCTTCATTGGTTTTCTTTTGATCTGATAACCTTTGCAGCAACCTGAAAACAATTGTCATTCTTCAAAACAACATTTCGACCTACCCATTCCTACTGTCCTAGCATTTTTTCTTCTTTTGAGCGCTCTTTTTCAAAATTTTATTTTTCAAATAGAAAAATAAATCTATCTAATGCTACCCTTATTTCTTCCAAGAGCCCAGGTTAAACAGTTGGACTCTTAATTCTCTACCTGATCTAATACCTGTCAGGATTAAGCAGTCTGACAGGTTTTCATTCTCTATATTCTAAGACAGAAATTTAAAATACTGTTAAAACAGGATTAGACTGTCTGGTTTGCTGCAGGTCCATGGCATAAAAATAGCTGCACATGAACTGAAAATAGAAGAAATTAAACAAAACTTGGAAGGATTACAGATCTGGAATTCAAACACATTCTTCCTTCTTGTTGTGACTCATATTTTGAGCTTTCTAGAGTCACCTTTGTTTCTTCATTTCATCTCTGGTTTGGATCTTGTTAGAGCTATTCTCTTTTCTTCTATCCTAATCTATTCTACTGATAAGCCAAGATTGAACAGTTTGGCAGATCTTCTTCGCTATCCTATCAGTAGTAAATTGAAATCTGCCCAATCATGATTAGGCTATATGATTGGACAGTAGTGCTTCTTAAAGTAGTGGCATTTGAGCTTGCACACTTTCAGATTTTCTTTCTTTTTGGTATGGGGTTATACCTTTCATGTTTTATTTCTGGCCTCTTTTCTATTTTTTATTGTTTTTGTATTTTCTTTCTTTTTCTTGATGCAAATGGTATGTATAATGGATGAAAATATCTGAAACTTAAGACTCTTGATAGAAGTAGTGTTTAAGCATCCTGCCATTGACAGGACCTCCTAACACTTCTCCACCATTTAGTTCTTGCAGGAAAAATACATTATGCCCTCTTAAGGAATGAATAATATAGGGCCCTTTCCACATATTTTCAAACTTGCCATGTTTTCCTTTTTCTTCCCTTCTTGAATCCCATTTGAGAACCACATTTCTGACTTGGAAGTCATTTTCTTTAGTCTTTTTGTCAAACTGCCTTTTGATGTTTTCTTGGACTGCTTGAGTTCTCTGGTAAAATTCCTCTCTGGTCTGCTACAAATGGATAGTTTGATTGATCCTTCTCTGCATGTCATTTTCTTCAACTTGGACTTCTTGAAGGAGTTTCATGACTGGAACTCCTAAGGATGTTGGGAAAATAGCATCCATGCCATAGACCAGCTGATAGGGGGATGTGTTGATTGAATTTTTGGTGGTTAACCTATTTGCCCACAAATCATGAACCAACTTACCATGCCATGCTTTCTGATTCTGCTCCAACAGAATTTTGATGATGTTGATTAGGCTTTTGTTGGAAGATTCAGCAAGACCTTTTCCTTGGGGGTAATAGACAGTAGAGTGGCCCAAGGTGATCTGATATTTATGGTAGAAATCAACCATCTTTTTGGATTTAAAGGCAGCAGCATTGGCTGTGATTGTTTTCCTAGGACAGCCAAATATGGACAATATGTTGGTCTCAAGGAATTTAATAATGACAGAGTCAGTAGCATTCCTAGTGGGTATGGCCTCTATCCATTTGGTAAAATAATCTGTGGCTATGAGGATCCATTTATGCTGGGCTGAGGAGGGTGGATGGATTCCCCCTATAAATTCCAAACCCCACTGTTGGAAGGGTGTTTCAACACTAATAGGCTTCAAGGGCAAGGGCAAGAGCTTTCTCCTACCCTTGAAAATATGGCATTTGTGGCAAGACATTACTAGTTTGTGGGTGTCTGGAAAAAGGGTGGACCAATAATAACCTGATCTGAGAAATTTTTTTGTTGTGGTCTTCCAATTTAAGTGCCCTCCACATTCTCCTTCATGAATTTCACGCATGATTTTTCCTGCATCATTCTCAAGTAAACATTTTAGTAGTATCCCAACAGCATTCTTCCAATATAAAACTCCATCTATCATGCAATATTTTAAAGCCTTCTGTTTTACAAATCTAGCTTTTGTTTTCGACAAAGAAGGAGAAGCATTTAAGTAAAACAACACATAAATAATATCAGCATACCATGGAGAGTTCGTGAATGTTTCTTCAGTAAATGGTGCTGGGAACTCTTCTATCTCTTCTAAGGCATCAACCATATTCATATCTAGAACCTTGAAATTAGACTCGGCCATGAGTTTTGCTAATCCTTGTCCCTTGATGAGTTTGGTAGGCCTGATTTCTAAGCTGTATTCTAGAATAGTGGCAATCCACTTTCCCCTTTTACCATCAGGGTCCTGACTTAGAATATCTTTGACTACGGTGTGTGGCACAAAGGCAATGATGTGTGAATTTAAGATGTACACCCTGAAATCCTTTAATGCTTTAACTAGTGCCAAGGCTTGCTTTTCCATGATGTTGTATTTGAGTGGGGCATCTCTTAAGGCTTTGCTGAAGAAGGATATAGGTTGTTCTTGCCCCAAGTTATTCTTCTGCAACAATACTACAGCTATTGTATGTTCTGATGCAAAGGAAAAAATATAAAAATCTTTGGTGAAATTAGGACTGATGAGGATTGGTGCCTGAGTAAGGGCTTGCTTTACCAATTCGAATGACTGTTTAGCTTGCATTGTCCATTTGATACTTACTTCTTTCCTAAGCATGTTAGTGATGTTTTTCAATAGCTTAGCAGGGTTGGGGATGAATCTCCTCAAAAAATTAATCTTTCCAATGAAAGACTGTAATTCTTTGAGATTCCTAGGGTGACTGATATTCAATATGCCCTCAATTCTTTTAGGAGCTATCTTGATCCCTTCTTTAGAGATTATATGACCAAGAATATTTCCTTCTTGGAGGCAAAAGAGTGTCTTTTTTGGATTTAAAGACAAGCCAAATCTTCTGCATTTCTCAAAAACCTTCCTTAAATGTTCCAAATGTTCTTCATAAGTTTTAGAGAAAACAGTAATATCATCAAGGTAAATGATTATAAAGTAGCCTATGTCTTCCGAGAAGGCTATGTCCATGGCCCTCTGGAAGGTGGCTCCTGTGTTCATCAAACCAAATGGAATTTTGACATATATGAATGTCCCCCAAGGTGTGGTAAAGGCTGTCTTATGCTGATCACTTGGGAGGACTAACACTTGGTTATAACCCGAGAACCCATCCAGTAATGATATTATTTTTGACCCAACTACCCTCTGAAGAATGTGGTCCATTTTTGGCAAGGGGTAGTTATCTTTCAGAGAGGCTCTATTCAGGTGTCTGAAGTCAATACACAGCCTAAGCTCCCCTGTCTTTTTCCTGACAAATACCAGATTGGAGACCCATTCTGAGTACCTGAATGGAACAATGATCCCTGCATCATACATCTTCCTAATTTCTTTTTCTACTGCAGGCAAAAAAACAGGGTTTATCCTCCTTAATTTATGTCTGAAAGGTTTCTGATTTTCCTTAAGAGGCATCTTGTGCTGAATGATGCTAGTGTCATATGATTTCAAATCTTTCTACTCCCATGCAAACACATCTATAAACTCTTTGAAAAGTGCTATGTATTGTTGTTTCATGTAGGCAGGAAGGGTGCTAGATATCTTAATAATTTTAGGCTCAGTTGGGCTGCCTATGTTGTGCTCTTCCACATTAGCTTTCACGGGTTCTGTTTTTGGCTCTTTAGCCACATCGTTGAAATCAAAGAGTTGTTCTAATGGCGCAAGGCCCTTGGGTATGGTATCACCTTTTCACTCTAGAACTTCAAGGTCCTTTTGGTCTGGATCATTAGACAAATTTGCTTTGAAAATATGATCGAACTGATTTATATCAGTAGGAGAGGGGGGCTCTGTTTCAGGCATTTGTTCCCCATCTGAACATTCTTTTTCATGGCTGCAACTTGGTGATGCTGTGGAAAACTCATTTTTTGATTGTAGGAAATCCTCTATATGTTTGTCATTGTTAAAAACCTGCCAATGATCTTCGTTATCAGGCACTTCTGGTCTGTTTTTTACCTTTATAATGAGTTGTTCCTCGATTTGTGGTGTCTGGCAGTTGCTAGCAGCAAAAGCAAGTTCATTTGCTAGGTGATTTTGGGCTCTTGGTATGAACACTAGCTCATATTTTTCGAAAGTTTTCAGGAGGTATAAAACAGTGTTTCTATATTCTCTGAGTCTAGGGTTTTTGGTTGCATATTCCCCTTTGATTTGTCTGATGATCAACTCAGAATCTCCTTGTACTGATATCTTTTTGGCCTTTAAATCTTTAAGTATGTGCAGGCCAAGGAGAAGGGCTTCATACTTTGCAATGTTGTTAGTGCATGAAAATTCTAATTTGCAGGCATGTCCTTTGTTTGTGTTGTGTATCCATACACCAACCCCTGCACTATTTTTGCTGCAAGAGCCATTGAAACTAATTTTCCAAAGTGTTTCTGTTTCATTTTCATTTGTTTTGTGTTGCTCAAGGCTGCCAGGGGCCGAGGTATCTAGAGGTTGAGAGGAAGACATATATGAATGTTCTGGTGCACTAATGTCCTGCTCAATTTCTTTCTCTGTTTGGGTGACCTCATCTTCGTTGTATAAAATGAAGGAATTTAAATCTGAATGGGTGGAATAAACAGGAGTGTTGTGAGGTTTGTCCTTGCTACTCACCATATATTTCATAAGGGTTTCCCTATACAATCTTCTGGTTTGACCAAATACTAGTATTGTGGCATAAGACATATCCATTTGGAGGCTGCTTTGAATCTTAGCTCCCCATGATCTAGATAATAGCATTCCATATTATGGGGGAATGTCAGCTACTACTACATCCATTACAAGGTTCTTAGCAGGAATTTGGGATAATTTAACGCACAAATATTTAATTAATCCGAAGAATTTGACCTTTCTTGAATCAAAGGAGTACAAGTCTTTGTAGGGTCTAGTGATCTATAAGCCTAAGCTTTCCATTACTGCTTTATGCATAAGGTTGTGTGATGTTCCTAAATCCAGCATGGCATTGTGTAAAAATTTTTCATGTATGTTTAGGCTGACATAGAAGGGAGGCACATCCCCTTCTTGATATTTTCCTTCAATTTTAGGACCAAACAACAGCTTTGGCTTATCATATGTCAAGTTCAAAGTAGCAGTATCAACATGTATGTTCAGAGCTTTTAGGACTTGGTCTTTGTACACTTTCTGGGTCACTAATTCAGCCAGAGGTATGTTAATTTTAATCTTTGCAATTTCTCCCTCAAGGCTGAAAGGAACTATCAATTTGGTTGTATTTACATCTTTTTTCTCATTTGTGTTTCTTTTAGCAATTTTGATTTGCTGGGTTTTATTAGGACTGTCAATCTGAGTTGTTTTATCAGGGCCACTAGTAGAGGTACTAGGGAAAATCTGTTCAACATTTTGCTGGCTGCCTTTTTCTTTGTTTAAATCAGCCCTTTTGGCTATTGTGATAGTTTTTTTTGTTGTCTTTTTATTCTGATTTTCTGTACTTTTCCTAACAGCAGAGCTAATGTTTTTTTCATTCGGACTATCTATGTTCCCTTTGCTTCTTAGATCATAATGTTTATGTACCTCCATGATTTCATTTTCAAACCCCAATCTATAATCTTCAGAATCCTCATGTGTGTCTTCCTTTGGTTATGAGGAGAAGAAACCTTGTTCTTCTTCAGTGAGGAAAACATCATCCCCACTATCTGATCCAATCAAGTTCACATGGTTTTCTCCCAATTTTTAAATCTCCCTTTCTTCCTCTTGATCTACGTAGTTCTGTTGGAAGGGAGCTCTAATTTGCTGGTCATTATCTCATTGTCTATCTTGATTGTTTTCTCTTCTAAAGTTCTGGTTTCTATTTCGATTTTGGAGGTTGCTTTGATTTTCTCTTGGTGGCACTGTATCATTCAAGTTTATCTTTTCAAGCATTCTCTCCATTACTTTCACTAGGTTGTCAATTTTGGTATCAGAGGATGAGGTTGACAGTGCAGAATCATCTTTATAAGTTACCCTCTTCTCTGATCTTAACCTAGCTCTTTTCTCAATTAAGTCTGCTTCTACACTCACAACTCCCTTCTTCATTTCTTCTAGAGTTAAATAGTCTCTTTCCCTTAGCTGATAAGCCATATTTGCATCAAATCCTTTGGGATATTTTACCAGGGCCATGCCTTGGGGAGGTTTCATGTGAGGAGGAAGGGCATTGCAGACATTGTTGAACCTAGTGGAGTAATCATGGACACTCTCTCCCTGATTTCTTTTAAGGCTCTGATACTCTGCTAGTATCTAGAGAGGGTTTCTTTTGAATTCCAATTTGTTTATGAATGCTTGATGTAATGAGGGAAGGTCATGGATGCTATTAGGAGTTAAGCCTTTAAACCACTTCTTTACTTCTCCTCCTAAACTCTGGGCAAAGATTCTTATTTTAACGGTCTCATCATCTATTTCCATGTAATCAAATGCATCTCCCATTCCATCTACATGTTGTTGAGTTGTGGTAGATTATTTTCCAGTGAAGTGGGGAATTTTAGATTGATAGTCATTTGGTAAGGGAACCAAAGGTTGTGGTAACACTAGTGGGGCATACCATGTTTCCATGGCAGTGTTTTGTGGAGGTAAAGGATTAGCTTGAGTAGCAGGTGTCTGGATGGCTGAACTGCTTAGGCCAACAACAAATTGTTGAGCATATTTAGGGTGAGAGAGACCCAAGTTATGAATGAAGTGAATATTAGGGGGTGTTGATGGAGGGGTTTTTCTGTCACTAATATGTTGACCACTATGTGGTGGTGAGCTTGGAGGCTCAAAGTCTATTTTCTCTGTAACACTGAATGACTTAGTTCTTGGTAAATTACTTGGTAAGTCTAAGTCAACTTGAGTATTTGATAGAGCTGCAAGGTTTTCAGGTGCTGACTTAGCTCTATAAATGGGTCTGACAATAGTTGGACCCCTAGATCTGAGAGACTTCTGAAGAATTCTTTCTGGATTGTCAACTATTTAGGGAGGATTTGGATCAGGATAAGCTCTGGTATGGATTTTTCTTGAAGCCAGTATATTAAGTCTCAGATCCAATAAAGGGGAAAACTAGCCAGATATGACAATCTTTAAGAGGCAAGCTATCCTTAAACAAAGACACTCAATCCTCAGAGTTTCCTTAAGTATGGATGAAGTGGTGATGAAACTGGTCTCCCAGTGAAGTCGCCAGGTGGAAAATATTTAGCTTTTTGTGAAGGTAAAGTGTATTATGGTTCCACCACCATGTTTATTATGAAGCCAATCTGAAATGTTTTTGGGTTTTTCTAAGTTTATATGGTTATTTAAGGACTTACTGAGTCTACAAGAGTTTGCTAGACTATCATATATTCAGTATGTCCCACCATGATCACCATTATGTTAGGGTCCTGTGTTTTGATAGATTGGATTACCAAAATACAAGGCAACACACAAACCAAACTTTACAGCTCTAGGATTTAGCCCTCCTAGTCTTAGAGAGGGATCTCTCAATATGTTTATAAAGATGTGTCTTGAAAGGTTTAGAAGTTTATTTTAGGCTAGTTATGAGGTGCAAGGTTGTTTGTTTTGTTTTGGTTGGACAAGTATGTTTCATGTGGTATAAATAGAGCATGGGAATCTACAAGCCATTGGACAATGGATTCATGTGAAGTCCAAATAGTTCTGACTGAGAAGGAAGGGAAACCAAAGGGAAAATATAACTTGGTCTAGGATCTGTTGAATAATGTAGGTGAAATGGGAAGAACATTAAGGACTAAGAGTGAAAGACAAACTAAACCCTTTCACAATGACTTAAAGGATTCGAGGAATGCCCCATTTCCTCCAGTAAGCTCACTGCTATGGACTTAATAAGTATAAACACTCAAAGAAAGGAGAAATTCTGACTAAACCTTCAATATGAATTATAGGATTCGGGGAATGCCCTATTTCCTCCTACAAGTTCACCGCTGAAGGCTTCATCAACAAAAACATGCAATTGCATTCAAAGAAGAGGGAACACCTTAGACATATAAGACTACAATTATAGGGACCTTTAACACAATAATTACAATAATGAACAGAGGGTATGATTGAAACAAGTTCCTCTGTCAAACTGCAAGTATTAATTATCAAAGGAAAACTTCAGATATAATATTCAGTGATAAAGAAAGAGGGAACGCCTAAAGAGTCTTTAACACAACTAAATTAACCATTTCTGAAATAAAACAAACTGAACATTTAAGAGAGCTATTAGACTACCCTGTCATATTCAGTAGCAGAAAACATATAAACAGTGAAGGATAAACAGGTCAGAGGTGCTTCTAAGATACATTTCTCTGCCTAAAATTTTTATCCTACTGTAAGAAAATCATAATAGAACCAAGTGAAAACATAGGAAATAACATTAACAATAAGAAGTACTTCACCAAAACCAGGCTCAGGGATCCGATGGTGCAGCCCCCTTCATCAACAGAACAACAAAGATCTTCACACTCTTTCAGAACACAAAAAGCTTCTTCAAAGTAGCAATATGTATTACTTTTGAAATCACAAAATGCCAACCCTTTACAATGAGACTTCGAAGAGTCTTTATAGGAAAAATGAGGTAAAGTAGGTGATGAAGGTTTTAATGAGCATCAAAGATAGGAGAGGGCATTCGAATGCCCCATTCTGTGTCTTAAACATTTCATTGAATTCTCAACCAGATCAATAAATATGTAGCTTGTTGAGGTTCCTTTGACATGACATAAAACACCCTAGAGAGTGTCCTTTGGGAAGAAATACTATCTGCAGTAGTACTGTCATTTTTCTGGTGTAAGTTAAGTGGACACATGGGTTTTGAGGCCCCCATACTTCCAAATAACTACTCTGACAGTTTGTGGTGTTTTCCTTTGATGTGGTAACTGCTGGGATGTTTTTTGTGCATGGAGGTAGGCTGTATGTGTCAGTCAACGTCCTGTGCCAATAAATGCTTTGTCCCTCTATACTTAAACCTGTATTAGTTGTGTTTATGCTTCTCTTCTGCTGATTTCTCGAAATGCTTGTGTACTGATGTTGGTCTTCTATGCTGTGTATCCTGCCACTAGGAATGTGATCATTTTCTCTTCTGAGTGTTTTTTGTACAGGTGGAGGATTTTGCTGAGCTGGAGGGTCACTGATGGTTCATGGAATATGATATATTGATTGACATGCCCTTGCCCTCTGGTTCTAGTCCTTTTGACTTTGTTTCTTGGTCCTGAGACTACTATCTAAGCCTATGTGTCACCTCTGTGACTGTAAAACATTAATTCCTTCATCGGCCATGAGAAAACCTGGAAACACACGAAAACGTGTTATGAAATCCCGCGGGCTTGGTTTAGACTACTTGCAGAGGCTCTGGAGTGGCGGAGGAGTAGTGTGAAAGAATGTGATTGCAGCGAAAAAATGGGGAAAAAACACTGGCAGAGCAGCTAACCAGGTGCTTTGGGGGTTTTGGGTGCGAGGATAAACTGGGACCGTTAGATTAGGATAATCAACGGTGGGGATTCATCGATGAAGTTGTTTGGAAGGTTAGATGGGCGATATAAGAGTGAAGATGCGAAATAGCGTGGGCCACTGGATTAGAATAATCGACGACAGAGATCTTTTGCTAGAGTTATTTGGAAGGTCGGGTAAAATGGGAAAAGACGGAGGCGAGATTAAACGTGGGCCGTTAGATTAAAGTAATCAATAGCGGGGATCGCCTGATGGAAAATTTTGGAGAATAGATGAAAAGAAAATGGAAGAGGTTGCGATGAAATGTGGGCCATTCAATCTCGGAGATCGACGGCCAGGGTTAAAATCTAAAGTTGCGAAGGGTAGGCGGTAAAGCAGAACCGAGAATGGTTTTCGCGCAACTTTCAAGTAGTTTTAGATTTTTTCCAAAAAAATGCGATATCATACATTGAACGCCACGTGGAATTCTAAAACCACTTATATCGCATAAATTTGAAACATTAACTCTCGGACGCAAAAATTACGTGATATGCCATGGTGGTCATTGGATCTGGGACCTTAGATCCGACAGTGCAAAAGAAACGCGATAGGAGGTAAGATGCACGGGCGGAACATATGGGTAGGGTCAATGGTGGGTTAAATCTTGACCATTGGATCTTGGAAATGGACGGTTGAGATCTGTTGATGGGGAAGAAATGAGTGGGGCGGGGTTTGATGAGGAGAAGCAATGTGGGCTGTCCGATTAGACTTGATCAATGGCTGAGATCTAATCGGAGGTTGGGGTGATGAGAAGCTATGAGCGGTGCATGATGAGACCTCAGCCGTTGGATCTGTAAGAATGAACGGTCAAGATTTGATTGGGGATCGCAAATCGGAGGAGGCGAAGGGATGGCACTTAAGATTTTGCGATGCGCGATTACGCGCCAGCCGTCTGATCTGGAACAAGATCGACGGTGGAAATTAAATCGGCGGGGTAACGATGGAGAATTATGAGTGGAGCGCGATTAGATCCGAGCCGTTGGTTCTTGTGGATTCAACGGTTAAGATCTAATTGGCGGATCGGCATCGGAGGAGGCTATGGAACAAAGAAAAGGGAACTTGCGATTGCTGATTGTGCGATGGAGCGCAGGCCGTTCGATCTGCAGATGATCAACAGTCTGGATTTATTCGGGAGTTGCACAGGTGGAGGGTGGCCAAATGGATGGGCATGATGCGATTTATCGCAGGCCATCGGATCTGATAAGATCGACAGCGGAGATTGAAGCGGAGGTCGATGGAGCAAAGGTTCATCGCATTGGAAAAATGGAAGAAACACAGGAAAGTTGGGAAAAAGAAGGCTCCGATTGCGATTTGCGATAGGGTTATGAGGGAGTGCAATTTAGATCTGACCGTTGGTTCTTGTGGATTCAACGGTCCAGATCTAATCGCGAGATCAGCATCGGGGAAAAACGAAAAGGGAACACAGTAACTAAAATCCCCAATTGCGATTTGCGATTAGAGCTTGGTTATAGCTCCGGTTATGTGCGGAAAAGGGGCTAGGGCCAAAAGCGAAAGGGGCTTAAGGCCTTAGTGCAGAAATGAGTTTTTAGGCCAAAAAACAGGGATTTTTAGGGATTTTCTTGGCTTTCGGTAAAGGGGAAAAGGGTGTTTAAACCTGTAAAAACGGATTTTTAGAGGTTCAAAGGGATTTTGGAGGATTTTCAGAGGGAAATGGTGGTCTTAAAGAGGAAAAGGACACTTTATGAAAATGAGGGGAAATGAGTCAAAATGGGCAGTTTCAAAGGCCTTTGGAAAATAGTTTCTTTCATAAATCTGGCAGGGTTTTGGGCATGCCTTTGTAGAAACAGCAGTGGAGATTAATCCAAAGGGACAAAGAATCATCATAAGACTTCAAAGATGATGGATTTTTAGAGGAAATAAATCTCTTGAAGGCTTGAACACAAATTTAGCCCCCAGTTGGTATATCAAAATTTATAGGTGGATAACATGTTGGAGCTTTTAAATCAGTATCATAGAATCAAGTCATGAATGTTTTCTTAGCATTAATGATAGAATGACTGTGTAATAATTTTTATCCTAAAACATCTCAAGAAGGTACATTCATATATTTTCCAATTGGATTAAGTTTGAGGCAATAGAGCTCACAGTTGTTTAGTTTCCTTTCATGTTCTGATATTTAATTTCCTATATCAAATACTCCATCAATTATGTAATTGGATGCTCCTAAAGATCAGGCCAAGAAGGTGACTTGTCATACTTCTAAATTGGGTGCTCGAGTGTTCAACGTATGTAATCATTGAACTTTTCTTTTACATGCTTTTTAAACTGTTTTCTAGATTAAGATCCCCTATCAATTGTATAATTGGATGTTCCTAAAGATCAGGCCAAGAAGGTGATTTGTCATACTTCCAAATTGGGTGCTCGAATGTTTAACCTATGCAATTACTGAGTTTTCCTTTACATGCTTTAATTTCTTTCCTAGATTTAAAATTTCAACAGTAAAGTATAATCAGTTTCTTGTACATCATTTCAAGAGGGTGATTACATCATACTTCCATATTGAATGTTGGAGTGATTGAACATACATTAGTTTTTTTCCTTTCAATCTGCTTCCATCTAGAATATCATTGCAATTTCAATTTTTAGTTATAATATTTATATCCATGTAATAGGACTAATATTAAAATAGAAGTCATTAGAATAGGCACTTTTTTTTCAGATCAGATTCTAACCATTTAATAGTTTTGAATCATTTTTATTCAAGTTAGTTTAATTTAAGAACACTTCCTTTTCTTCCTTTTTTTCAAAGTTAGTTTTACACATCTAATTTTCACTAGATTCAGTTGATTCCTTTCGTAGTTCTCATTTCTTAAGATTAACAATTAGACATAAAGAACAAAATTCCCCAAAACAACATAAAATACATACAACGAAGTAAGAATAAGGTTAACTAAGCACATATAGAGCACCACACTTCATCAGATTACAAACCTCGGTTGATAACTTATGTTGAACAATTTAAGACATTAAATTGGCTAAATAATGAGTTTTTAGGGATTCCCATTCAGTAGTCCGTAAGTTGGTTGGGCAAGGTGACTGTGCCTTCCAATAGCCAACAGGATGAGGACAAGTGGCATGTGGTGATTTGTCAAAATTCTGTGATTTTCTATTGGTTCATGTGATTTTTAGGTGGACCAGTGAGGAGACGCCATGTGGGCCAATACCTTGCTATCACATGACCTCCTAATGGCCATGTAAATTTTTTTTTTAGGCCAAGCTTCCTTCACAAGGATCAAACATGAGACCTACCGCTTGTCAGCCAAGCCCTCCATCAGCCTACATGTGATGCTTCTTAACCTCTATGGATTAAAAGTCGTATTTAAATTTTTATTGTTGTGGAGTTGGCGGTTAGGACTGGGGTTAACCCCAGACACCAATCCACCCAACCAAGCCACGTGGTGGAAGATGGGGGACCATGGTTAACCCTAGACACTGATCCACCAAACTACAACACATGGTGGCAGAAGGGGTTCGGGGTTAACCCCACCCCCAACCATTTCATATATTCGTACACCAAAGTTTGAAGTCATGTATTGAAATTGACAAGAAACATGTTTATACAAAACTCAAACCATATGTTATATGCATTATCCAAAGTTTGGAGTGGATAAGGGTTGATACTTCGATGGTTAGGGTTTGCATGAGGCACATGTCTTGGTCACCAACAATTTATGTTATGGTTAATGAAAGAAGGGGAGCGGAACGTGCTTTGGGTAGGGTTCTTGCAAAATAAACCATGTCACAATAAACAAACCCACAGTTCAACCAGAGTTAAACTATCAACGGGAAATTGGTTCCAACAACCCCACATTCAATGGTGATTCGTATGCCACTTGGTGCATTTTTATCGGGTTCAAGGCCGACATAGGAAATTTAAGGAAGTGGAAATTTGCACCAGTTGTGGTGGGAATATCGGCGGTGCAAGGAGAATTTATCGCTCCACATGGATGAAAAAAGTCAGAAATTGTAGAACAATTTGCAGGTGGGTGCGAATTGGAGGATTGTTAGCAGAAAAAATTCTATGGAGCATAACTCAGTCAATTTTTGACCTTTTCGGGTGCAGAAAGAGCCCAACTAGGCATTTTTTACTATTCTAGAGCCATTGGATACATTTCTTTATCATTCTGAACATTGTAACTTGATGTAAGCACATATTTTTTAGCATAATAAAAGAGGCCCAACATTGGAACCTGGACAAGGAGATGTAGCCTAGGAGGGGTGAACTCCTCCATCATTTGTTATCTTGTGTGTAATTCTATGGTATTGATGTCTTATTTATTTTCTACAAACCTGAGTTTTAAAGCACATTAATTTTTTAATGAAATTGGTATAATTGGCTAAAACCCCTAGACACTCCACTTGCAATTTTCACAATAAACTCTCAAGTTTTCATATATAGACAAGTTTGGCATTAAAGCTTTGGTTCTTAGTTTTATTTGAGGGTTTAATTATGTTGCAAGTGTATCTGATGCTTACAAGGTTGAAGCTCAAAAGAGGTTAACGAAATATTGTTATTTCTAGTCCTCAAGTTAGGTCAAGGTCAAGGAGAGCACATTTTCCACAATGCCCACCACAAATTTCACCTCAAGTTTCACCAGAAGCTTCACTAGTCATGGCACATGAAGGAGAGCCTAAAAATATGTCAAAGGATGAGAAGGATTTCAAAAAATAATTCTTTGACATGAAACAAATGGTGAAATTTATCTATGAAGAGAGAAATACAAGGTTGCAAGGTGAGAGCTCCAATCCTCCAAATGGAGATAAGCCTCCAAGAGGAAATGGAGGAGATGGGGACAAGCCTCCAAAATTAAATGGAGGGAATAGTGATAAAACATCTTAAACTCCACCATTCTCTTCACATCCATCCTCACCTCCATCTTCACCATGATCATCTTCTACATCAAACCCTTCACAAACACCTCCACATTCTCCAAAGGGACATGGTAAAACTCCACTATTAAAACTTGACATAAGTTTGAATTTCTTATGTATAATGGAGAGGTATATGTCGAGAGATTAGATAATTGGTTTCGTTAGCTTGAAGTGTATTGCAGGATACAAAGGATCAACGATGATGAGACCAATATTCATCTTGCTTCATTAAGGTTGGAAAGTATGACACTTATTTGGTGGGAAGCCAAAACTTAAGAATACATGAAGAAACATGGTAAGCTTTTATATTCTTGGAATAATTTTGTTTCTATGTTGAGAAGAAAATTTTATCCATTAGCATACATGCAAAAATCTATCATGGATTGGAAATACTTCAGGCAATTAAAGGGTCAAAGTGTGCAAATTTATACCCAAGAGTTTAAAGGGGAGTATTGATATTGGGTGTAGATTTTTCATCTCAATATACTTTGATAAAATACATTAGAGGTCTACATAGCTACTTGAGAGACACTATTCTCATGTTTAACCCTACAAGTTTAGATGAGGTTTATGTACAAGCCACACATCTATAAGCAAGAGGGAAGAATGTTCCACAAGAGGGAATGAAAAATCCATTTTAGAATGGAGACAAAGGAAAGAGTAAATTCAAAGGAAAAGGGAAGAAGAATTATTCCATCAAGAAAAAGGGAGAAAATTTAAAATTCAAGCATTGTTCAAAGGACGGTAACGATGAATATCAATGTTCGAAACTTAATCCTCAGATGAGACCCAAAAATTTTAACAACAAAGGAAAGAAAAAGTCAGCTGCAACTACAAAACGTGATTTAGTATACGATTCAGGAGATGAAACAAAGGTCACAACTATGGGATTGAAAGGTCAGGAATCCATTGCTAGCACTAGTTCTTCGAATCGCCACAATGAAACTCATAGTGAAAAAGAAAGAATAGAGATTTTCCATATTAGAGTCATATCAAAACATAAAAAAAATGATACTTTATTTGATAGTGGCTCACAAGAGAATATCATTTCTGAAAACATTGCCAAAAGGTTGAATTTGGAAACCATTCCACATCCTAAACCATATCCTTTAGGTTGGGTGTGTGACAATGCGAAGTTGTATGTAACTATAAAATGCAAACTAGAATTCACCATTACTGCAAACTTCATTGATGAGGCAGAGCTTGACATAGTGCCTTTACACATATGTGGTATTTTTTTGGGAAGCCCATATATTTATGATAGGAGAGTTATCTTTCATCGCCATGAAAACAAATATCACTTGTTTAAATATGGTATTGAGTACATTGTTAGAGCACATCGCAAGAAACTAAACCTTTCACTTGTGAATTCGGGACAAATGAAGAGAGTTGTTAACTCTAGCAAGAATTTTGTACTTTTGACGATCAAACCCAAGAATGATGTTGATAATGAAGCATTTAAGGGTTGTGATTGAAAGTTGAAACTGATTTGGTTGAATTTTTTAGCCAATATGATGAGATGTTTCAGGAGAATAAGGGATTAACTCCAAAAAGAAGAATCCAACATGAAATCAAATTGCACAAGATTGTCCTCTTCCTAACATTGGCATGTACAGGATGTCAGTGATGGAAAATAAAAAAATAAAAAAAAATTCCAAGATTTTCTTGACATGGGAATCATCCAGCCAAGTACATCGCCATGTGGTTCACATATTTTTTTAGTGCTAAAGAAATATGGAACATGGCGCATGTGTGTGGACTTCTGTGTATTGAAAAATATTACAGTAAAGAACCATTACCCTCTTCCTAGAATTCATGGTCTACTTGATCAATTGAAATATGTTGTGTATTTCACTAAGTTGGACTTGAGGAGTGGTTATCATCAAATTAGGATTTCTAAAGGAGACATATGGAAGACAACATTCCAAACATAGAAAGGATTGTTTGAATGGTTGGTTATGCCCTTTGGGCTTTGTAATGATATTTCTACCTTCATGCATGTAATAAATGATTTATTGAGGCATTTTCTATATGAATTTGTGATAGTATACTTAGATGACATATTAATTTTCAGCAAGTCTCGTGAATAACATGTCATGATGTCAAGCAAGTGTTAGATGTCCTGAACAAAGAACAATTTTTTTTAAATATGTCAAAATGTGAGTTTGTAAAAACTTCTTTAGTCTACCTGGGTCATATTTTTGGAGGAGGTGAGTTGAAAATAGATCCCTAGAAGGTTGATGTCATTTTGATATGGCCAAAGCCCAAAATAGTGACAGAGGTTAGAATTTCTTTCGGAGCATCCCAATACTAGAGATTTTATTTCTAACTTTTCTTCTATCGCAGCTCCATTGCATGCATTGACAAGTATAAAGCAGGTTTTTCAGTGGGGGGGGGGAGCGGGGGGGGGGGGAAATCATTTGATGCATTGAAGGAAAATATAAGTTCAAATCTTACACTTGCACTTCCTGACTTGAGACAGACATTTGAGATACATACTAATGCAAGCGACTATGCCATGGGCACAATCTTGATGCAACATGGTAAGCCCATCTGTTTTCATTCATAAACTTTTAATGGTGCAGTGATTAACTATCCTACATATGAAACATAATTGTATGCATTGGTGTAAAGTGTGAAAAAGTGGAAACATTACTTGATAGGTAAGGAAACAATTATTCACATGGATCATCAGCCATTGCAATTCTTGCAATCACAAAAAAAGCTACAGCAAACGAGGCACTTCTGATTGATGGGTTTTCTTCATCAATTACACTTGGTGATAAGGTATGACAAAGGTATCTATAACAAGCTTTTTGATATGCTTTCTTGACCAATTTTAGTGCATCCATTATTCTTAAGCATAATTCTATCATGCATGAGAGCTATATTGAACAATATGCTTTAGATAATGATTTCAAATATGTATATGCGAATTTGTGTCAAGGTAACCAAGTAGAGGAATTGGATTATAATGTGCATGATAACTTGTTGTACCATCTTGGAAAGCTTTTTATTCCATAGGGAGAGATATTCAACATCATAATGGAAGCACATACTTCTATTATTGGTGATAATTTTAGTGTAAGTAAGATAGTGATGAAATTACAAAGGTATTGTTACTGGCCTCATGTTATGAAACTAGCTCCAAAAATAGAAGAAAAGAGATATCAACTCCTCAGAAATAAGCCACTTCGAGGGGGAAAACTCCTTTACATTACATAAATGAACAATTCTTGGATGATACAAATTACAAAACCTCCTTTCTATATATAGGAGTCCATGGGGTCATAATATAATCCTAGCCGACCTAACAATAATAATATAAAGGCACAATTATAAAAATATTGGGGCTACAGGGGTACAACAATAACAATAAGGGGGGCTACACTAACATAATAAGCGACTACACTAGTAATATAGGGACCTAACATTCTCTCTCCTTCAAAAAGTGTTGTCCTCAATGCTTAAGTAGCTCGATGCTTCGTATAAAATTCTCATCCTCCTATGTAGAATCTTCAGTGGGTAAGTTCTTCCATTTGATGAGATACTCTGAAATTGATCGATTTCGTAGCTGTCGAGTTCTTGTTTTCGTGACTGCTTCAGGTTCCAATATGGTTTTTCCTTCCTCATCAAGTTCTGGCAATATTGTTTGAACTGGAAGTTTGTCCCCTATAACCTTTTTTAAGCATGAAACATGGAGAACTAGATGCACTCGCGAAGAAGAAGGAAGCTCCAATTTGTATGCCATAGTACCCAATATTTTCAGAACACTTTGTAAGGACCATAGTGTCACATAATTTATTATCCTTCTTAGTTTCGTTTGAGGACATTTGTTTGTATGGTTTTAGCTATAAAAATACCTGGATTCTACATCAAAACTTCTATCATCACAATGTTGGATCTCGCCTTGCTTTCTCATTCCGATTTTGCCCAAATTTAGGTTATCCAAGCTAACAGCTGAGAACTTATTGTTGATGCTCGATGTGATCTTCCACTTCTTGAAAACTTAGAATTTTCTCTTAAATATGACATGATGGACGGTGGATGATATCCATAAAGTGCCATAAATACAGTGATTTTTGCTTCAGTATCGAAGGAAGTGTTATACCACCATTCAGTGAGAGGTAACCACTTGACTCGCTATGTTTTCTTATCAGATACAAAACAACAAATATATCCTTCCAAAAATTTATTCACTATCTCCATTTGACAATCGGATTGTGGATGATAAGATGAGCTATGATCTAGTTGAGTACCCAAACAAGAAATAATTCCATCCAAAAATTTCAAGTAAAAATGGGATCTATGTCACTTACACTAATATTTGGGTTTCCATGTATCTTTTGAATTGTTTCCATAAATGCAGTAGCAACTATACATGCTTTAAATGGATAAGATAATGCACAAAAGTGTGCATACTTGGTAAGTCTATCAACTACCACCATGATGACACTCTTTCCTTCAGACTTAGGTAAACCTCTGATAAAATCCATTGAAATATCCTGCCAACATTGACTTGGAATGGATAAAGGTTGTAGAAGACTTGGGGCCTTAGTTGTCTCAAATTTATTTTGCTAGTAAACCAAACATTCTGCAACCAAATTTTGGATATCAGATTTAAGGCCATCCAAAAAAAAATATTTCTTTAGTCTGTGATAATTTTTTAAAAATCCTAAGTGTCCTCCTAAAGGAGAAGTGTGAAATTCCAAAAGGATATTTTTATTTTAGTTGGGAATTCTTACAAATATATAAGCGATCTTTGTACCATAAGAAATCATTTTTCCAACTAAATGTATTAGATGTACTAGGATCTTGCTGCAACTTTTGAATGAGTGTCCACACTTCTTCATCCTTCTTCCATTCATCTCTTGCTTCGGCTATCCAATCTGGTTGGATAATAGAAATGGCACAAAGCAATGTTTCCACCTCTTCATTCTTTCTTGAGAGTGCATATACAACAACATTTAGGTTCCCTTTTTTGTAGATTATTTCAAAGTCATAACCCAACATATTTGTGACCCATTTTTGTTGCTCTTCTAAAGATAGTATTTGTTCCAAAAAGTGTTTAAGACTATCATTATCAGTTTTTACCTTGAAGTGTCTTGCCATTAGGTAAGTTCGTCATTTATTTAGCGCATGCCATATTGCTAACATTTCCTTCTCATAAATAGGTTTCTGTAAATACTTTCCTTTGATTGGACGACTTTCAAAAGCAAACGGTCTTCCTTCTTGCATTAAAACAACACCAATTCCATTTCCTGAGGCATCACATTCGACAATAAAGGTTTTTGTGAAGTTTTGCATAGCTAAGACCGGTGCTAGGCACATTGCCTCTTTCAGATGTTCAAAGGCCATAGTTACTTCAAGAGTCTATGAAAATGCATCTTTCTTCAATAATGTTGTTATAGGTGTTGTTCTTCTCCCATAATTCTTAACAAACTTGCAATAATACGTTGTTAACCCAAGAAATCCTCACAAATTCTTTATGGTTGTGGGGAATTTCCATTCCTTAATGGCTTTAATTTTGTTAGGGTCTACCTTAACACCCTTGTGAGATACAATATGACCCATATATTCCACCTCTTGTACTCCAAAGAAACATTTGGAGGTTTTTGTATATAATTGTTTCTCCTCCAATAGTTTGAGCACCCTGTCAACATGTTGAACATGATCCTTCCAAGACCTTTTGTAGATTAATATATCATAAAAAAATACTAACACAAATTTTCTAAGGAAGGTTTTGAAAATGGAATTCATCAACCCTTGAAATGTAGAAGGTGCATTGGTAAGGCCAAAAGGCATGACCAAAAATTCATAATGACCCTCATGAGTTCAAAATGTTGTTTTCAAAATATATTCAGTCTTCATTCTAGTTTGATGGTATCTTGAATGAAGATCCAACTTGGTAAAATAAATTTCTCCACGTAATTCATCCAATAATTCATCAATCACAGGAATGGGAAATTTAACTTTAATAGTGAGCTTATTGAGCTCCATATAGTCCGGACACATGTTCCATGATCCATCCTTCTTGTGCACCAATACTACTAGAGAAGATAAAGAACTTTTCCTAGGTTGAATTATACCACCCTCTAACATTTATGCAATCATACATTCAATTTCACTCTTGGACATAAGGAAAAGGAGTTCAGACTCCTTATTCTAGGAGGAACACTCCCTGAATCAAATGAATAAGCTGATCAAGGATCACGAATAGCTAGTGTAACCAACTCCAAAATAGAAGAAATGAGATATCAACGCCTTAGAAATAAGCCACTTCAAGGGGGCAACCTCCAATACATTAAATTAATGAAAATTTCTTTGATGATACAAATGAACAAAGCCTCCTTCTATATATAGGAGTCCATGGTGCCACAATATAATCTTAGTGGGGCCACACTGTAATCCTAGCCGACCTAACAATAACAATTTAAGGGCATAATAATAACAATATGGGGGTTACAGTGGTACAACAATAACAATAAGGGGGGCTACACTAACATAATAATGGGCTACACTATTAATATAGGGACTTAACATGCCCCTCTCCTTCAAACAAGTGTTGTCCTCAACGCTTGATTATTTCTTGATGCTTATGTATAAAATTCTCATCCTCCCACGTGAAATATTCTACAGGAAAGTTCTTCCACTTGCTGAGATACTTTGAAATTGATTTTACTTGTCGAGTTCTTGTTTCTATGACTACTTCATAACTTCTTTCGATGTGATGTTGATCTTCTTGTTGTTTCATTAGATTCTGCACCAAAGTTGGGTTATCCTTTGAGAGTTGGAGAACTTGTTGTTGATGCTCGCTGTGGTCTTCCACTAATTTATCATCCATATTAGCTATTATTTGATCCTTCAAACCATCCAAATTAGCCTCCATTTTTGCTTTTAAACCATCTATGTCATCTTCGGTTGCTCTTCGTAAGATCGAAATTTGTTGCACTTGGTACCGTAATTTTGATATTTCATATTGCAATTCTTCCTCCTCATGCGTCATAGTATAGCTTTCTAAGGGCTTAATGGGTATGAAATTATTTTTTGGAGGCATAATACAACCCATTACTGGCAAAAATTCTTCAATATTCCCTTGGAATCAATTCAACTTGATTCTTCAAACAAGACTTATGCAATTCGGAAAAAACAATACACACCTTTTTCTTGCTTTTGAGGAGCTCGATATTGAAATTGTATTATATATGTGATTGCAGCTCTTAAATATCTTAACTTTAGCACTGAAGTATCCCTCTGAATTATCTTTCAAATGCCACAGGTCTGATCTAATTTGGATTCCCCAAGACAAAGTTGTGTCCAATCTCCCACAATGACCTAATTCTGGACTGGTTCAGAAGTGCGAACTTGTACGACTTGCCACGTGTCACTGTGTTGAAGCCTCGAAAATCGCTGCAACAACATTGGGGGATAACCACCCGGTCCGGACCTTAAAGCAGCTCCTTTTCCGTTTGGTGTGGTGGCTCCGACTGGTTTAACTAGGTCCAGTTACCTTCTCCCTATTTGCTATTGGTTTATAATGTATCTTTAACTACCAATAGACAGGGATATCATATCACTTCTTCTTGCTGATCAGGCAAGAGAATGACCCTTAAGCTGATTTGGGTTCAGCCAAGCCACAACTAAAATTTTGCCTCTTTAAGGAGAGGACTTAAAAGAATGTAAATTTAATCTAATTGCAAACTTATTCTATAATGCAAGCAAAAAGAAACTAATCTAAATCCTATCTCAATCAGGTAGATGAAAATCTAACCCAACTAAGAGCAAGATGATTAAATAATGAGAATTAAAATATGTCTGGCTTTTAATTAATGTCAAACTAACGAAGAAATTCAATTAGCTCACATTTGTGAGTACCAAAACACATTCTATTGAGACCATTTGACTAAAATAATAAATCAACAACACTCCGGAAGAAATTCACAAAAATTGATATCAATTATCATATCAGTCAAACTAATAATTAAACAATAACATGTGGAAGAAATTCACAACACATTACTATTTAATAAATCAGTGTTATAAGAAAGATTTCTGAGTAATGGTTACTCAGAAATCAAAGTTTAATTCATAAGAGCAGAGATACTTAACAATTTAAGACAAATTATCCATATCAACAGAAATGCCAAAACATGAATAAAATGAAACAACAATTTTATTAACATAAAAATGAAACCGGTATTTGATACAGAAATGCCAAAAATACCAGTTAATTGAATCTGCTTCTCTGATCCTGGTCTCTAACAGTACTTTACATTACTTGAATTTCTTCTTTCAAGACTAGAGCTGCAGAAATGCAAACTCTGCCCATCATGCATAATAAAAGACATAAAGCATAAACCCTCAATAATGTTCAGATCTGAAACTTTCTCTCCTCCCCATCTACAATTCTAAATTCCTATTACAGAAATGCTTCTAGAAGTCTGGAATTGCAGAGGAGAGCAGCCCCTTTTTTTACATTTTGCAATCTGCAATTTATAATTCCTCCCAAAGCTATTTTTAGAAGAGAGTTTGTTTGAAGAAAAATCTGCCCAATCCAACTTTAATTGCTCAAAAATTCCAATCTTTAATTGCTGGAGTCTTCTCATTGATTGAAATCTTTTTCCTCAATATCTCTTCTATTGTTTTTCCTGCAAAAAGAAATTAAAAATCATTTAAGAAGCAAAAATAAAATCCAAATATTATTTCTATCATTAAAACAAATCCAATCAAATTCTATTTAAATAAATGAAATTTGAGCTTCTTATTGATACTCATAATGATTTTAATTAAACAAGCATATTATTGATGCATGAATCTGCAATTAGAAGAGGCTGGACAAATAAAAATGAAGAAAACAAAGCTCAGAAAATTGATTTCTTTTTAGAAATTCGGAGCTTGATCTTCTGCCTGATTTTTGACTCAATAAATGACCAAATCTGTTAGTGAAACCTCCTCAAAAATATTCTCCTTGATTTTCTCTTTCCAATGAGCCGTCCTGGGCCTCATTTGGCCAAGTAAAACTCAATCTATGAGCCTCCAAAGTTGATAAGTCAAATCTGATATAATTCTGGAAATTCAGTTGCTCCTCGTGGCTCAATCGGATCGGAAGTTTTGAACATTGACTTAATCGCATCGGAAGATTTGAACATTGACCTCATCGCATCGCATAAGTTCAATGTGACTCAATCGGATCGGAAGTAATGAGCTCAATCGCATCGGGCCCACAAGCGAATCTATCTAGTATTCTATGAACCTGTAATCGCATCGGATGAAACTAATGAGCCTCAATCGCATCGGGAAAAATCATTGCATCGGGGTTTTTAAAAGGATGTTTGCATGAATATTTCCGATGCGATGTGTTTTATGCAAAAAATTAATTTAATTTTTTGTTTTTTATATATTTGTTTTTAATATAAAATTTTAATTAAATTAAATTAATTATATTTAATATAATAATTAATTTAATTAATTCAAAATTTTATGTTAAAAATTATTTTTTTTGTTTTTTGATCTTATTTTAGAGATTTTAAATTAGACTACGAATTTATCTAAAATGATGATTTACCTAAAACAACCATTTTGACATTTTGGATTTTTTTCGAGATTAGAAATTTATTTAAAAATTGGAATAAATGACTGAAATCCCGATGCTTGGCTGTATAAAAATAAAAATTGTTAGTAATAATTAATCTAGGGGTTAATATTTAAACTAAATGCATTATTAAAATCCGCAATTTTTTAACCCAGGTGACATAATTGATTAGACTTCAAAGGAGTGCTATTTACAAACCGGTTGACCAAATGAGACGAAACAAGCGTCAATAGGAAGCTTATAAAAAATCAATTTCAACCAAGCAATCAAAACAAGAATCTAAAGAAAATGAAAAATTAACAAAATCGTAAGATAATTGACTTAATAAAATCATAAAAGGTGTTTAGCTAAATTTTTTAGAAAAAGGGTCCCCATTATTTGATGTGAACAAGTTAAAAATGGGGGGTTGTTGTACCGTACAACAATTGGCGATTCACTGGAAGAAACAGTTATCTCTATTTGATAAAAATGAAATTTTCCTAAAATTAAAGTAAAAATAATTAAAGAAGAGAAAATTATTTTTGGAATGTTTGACTAGGTTCATTAATCTGAATAAAAGCAACAATCATCTTACCGTAATTTTCTTGAAATTCCTCATAAATTAAAATATCTCATAACTCTATATCAGTCCTTAATTAGTTCTAGAGATAAAGCAGGGGTCACTTTACAGCCGAGCTTTTAAAGTGTACTCATTTGTCACAGGTAGAGCCACTGTTGCCAGCAAACATCTATAGTCTCGACAGGGTTACCTTTTAATCATCAATGATTCAGAATCCTATCTATTTAAGAATTATTGACCTAGAGATAAATCCATTTATATATGCTTATTTTTTATTTTTTTATTCTTAAAAGCCATTGTCCTGGTTTGGTAGCCAGATAGTTGACAATGCCATTCACTGGTTATAATTGGACTGAACAAGCTGGCTCGTGATGAGACCCCTTGTCTTACAATTGTTTGAAATTATAAGCCATTACCCTGGTTTGTTTGGCAGTGTTGGTAATGTCAGCCTATTTTTCCCCTATGATCATGGTAAGCAGGCTCGTGATGAGACCTCTTATCTTTTAAGTTTTAAATATATTTTTGGATTACACTCTAGAAAAATAAAACTCTTTTTAAATGGGGAGAATCATTAACTCCTTAAGAGTTCAGAATGACAATTTCAGAGTTAAAAGTGCTTTGTTGTAAACTGTCTTTACTTGGTAAAAAAATAACTTTTCTTGACTGATAATAGAATCTTGAAAGATCTTAATAAAGTATTGAAATCTCAAAATAATTACAATTTTGATGAAAAAGAAATTTCTCAGATTTCATGATACTTCATCGTATTTTCTTGTTTTGTAATCTCTTCCTTAAGTATGTCTACATTTATAATAAGAAAAACAAATTTTGCTAAGAGTTTTTAAGAAAAAGCTAATAGGAGACTATTAACAATTTTCCCATGTATGCCAACCATTGCTAAGTAACAAAAACCTTCCATATAAATCATAACAAAGTTACCAAAATCAAAATTGAAAACCAAAGGAAAAGAATTCTTAAACTAAAGTGAGAAAAGAAATCAGCAAACAAAATTAGAATGAAGCAAAAAGGTGGAAAAGAAAAATCCAAGCTTTTGAAATACAAACTCTAACACAAAAATGTTTATATCAATGTCTCAACAACATGAAGTAAAATAAAATAATCATGTAATAATTTCTTCTTATGTCGAGATCCATAAAATTTATACCTTGCAAGGTTGTAAATGCTTTAGGTTTCAGATAGCAGTGGTGATAAAATTCAGCCACAATGAAAAATTTCTGTTTGATGTCAATCTTGTCATTTTCAAAGCATTATCTTAATCATTTTCTAATAAAAAAAATGCTTTAAAGAAATAGATTAAAGGTTCAGAAATTTCCTAGTGTAGTTGTTTCAATGAAGACTATCGTTGCTTCTTGAAAATAAAACCAGGAAAAGAGCAATAGGGCTTCCAAAATATGATTTGGCAGATGATGGAAAGCTTTTATGAAGAGCTGCAAAACAGATTCAAATATCAAAACAAAAATGAAACTAAAGTAATGAAATGGAAATTAATGAAAGTGGGTACATGAATCTTACCATTGGATGATTGCATTTGATCTTACCTGAAGGTATCAATTTCTCCAATACTAGCTGACTTATTCTTTTAGTTTGACATTAAAAATATGAAGAAGGAAAACTAACCAAAATCCCATAACCCAAAATCATTATTTATTTTACTTGCACTAGAGTAAGCAGTAAATGAAAAAAAAGAATGCTTAGTGCTCAAGGGAGTTGAAATTAAAACAAATACATCAAAAAATGAGAATGAGAATTTGCAGTAATGATTGCTTCTCAAAATATTATAAGTTTCATATAAATTCCATGATTTTATAAATTGTCCAGAATCAAGACCAAATCCAGGATAATAAAATTTAAATATGAAGATAGAGAGGTCTCGAATTCCATTTTTAATTATGGAATTATATATTTAAAACTTAAATGTATGAGAAATCAAAATGGCTTAAATATGCTGCAAATTGGTCATTAATTGCTTTCTTACCATAGTGGTTACCCAAGCTCGCTTTTTAAAACAACACATTGCCGTATCAGATAATTCGCCTCATATGTTTCTTCACCATGCTTTGAGTTTAATCAGCAAGACTTCACCTTTGTTGCTATGCCATATATTGATTAAATCTTAATGGCTTCGAGGCATGCATTGGAAGTTATCGCATCAGATGTCGCAATGGCAAATTGCCGATATGAACATGTGCAATGAAATGAAGCGATCACATCATTAAAGAAATATTATATCGGGGATCGGAAAATATTTACATTGTGCTTCCCGTATCGCAAAACGCACATCGTAGATTCAGAGAAGTGACGTGAGCATAAAAAAATTTTGATGAAATGATTGCACCATCGGCGATGCGATGGATGACGTAGCTAATCGGCAATCAGCAAACTTTGGGTACCCGATGTAACACAATATATTTTTTGCGATGCCGATATGCGATGAAGAGCGGACCCGATAACTTTTTATAATGGGATTTCAATAACATATCGGATCTGAGACATCAACCCTTTTACAGTTTTGCTCCTACCATTATTGCGATTGAGCGGACGCGATATTTTTTATGAATTTGATTTGAATTTCATATCGGGTCCGGAATCATGTGTTCATTGCAATATCGGTAAAGTCGATTATCGGAAGTCGGCGATTCATGATATTGGAAGTATACTTCAACTGCAAAGCTCCGATATGCGAAATGAGATATGGCATATGAGTAAGATAATACATCGGAGGTATTTTATGAATAATTTATTATCAAAAGAAATGCTAAGAACTACTTCCAATGAAATCTTATGATGCGAATGGTCTTATGATATTCCTTGAAATTTCAATTGGGTTTTCTAAGTGAATAAAAGCAATGTTAAAGAATGTTCAAATTCTAATGAATAACAAAATAAAATTTCCCTGAACCTGTTGCAAATTTGAAATGGGTTTACTGCTTATTTTATGTTTTGAAAAGAAATAAAAACCTGCAAATAAAAAAGAACACAAATCAAAAATAAACTAAGGAAAAGATGAACTAATAATGGATGAGAATAAAGTTGTAAATGCGTACCTGAAAGGAATTTGTCTGTAAATTGTACCTCATAAATCTTCAAATTCTTCCTTTGATTAAAATCATCTCATTATTTATTTTAAATCTAAGTGTGCAATCAGCCTGAATGAAATCAATCATTCATGTTCATAAAACATAAAATTTACCATAAATAAATATAAAAATAGACTCTCCTTTTGAATTGAAACAACAATTTATTATCTCTGCTTATTCTGAATAACTTGAGAAGAATCCGTATTGTTATAGTGACTGTTCAATAATGTCTTTAGTGAATGAATATGATGCGTATTGCAGCATCAAATAATAAACTAAAGATTAGAATGGGATAAAGCCACTAATTGTAGAAAAATATCAAAACAGATTTGAATGTGTGCACTCAGCAAAATTGACATCCTTAAGATTAGCTTTAGCAAATTCCGAGGAAGATAATATGAACTTCATATGATTATTGTGAAAGGTTAGACTGACTACTAATGATTAAGTCAGAATTAAGTTTATCATAGACAGTCATACATTTCATGGGATAATGAGATCATGAAGCTCTTACATCTTCAACCTTTATTATATAAATTCCAAAAGAAAATCTTAGAAGGAAATCTCGAAATGAAGAAAAGTGGCTTTGAGGCGATCGATGCTAAGTGCAACCTCAATTGAATTTAATCAAGACATTATTCAAAATAAGCAGAGTAGAGGTATTGATGCAAGAAATTTTAAAAAGGAAAGCAAGAATTAAAACTTTCTGATAAGGAGAAAATGTTTCAGTGAACATGCATGAGAAGGCTGATTTCTTTGTTTTATTTTTTAATCTACAAAACTGTTAAAACAAATTAACTATAGAAAACAAACAAACTAAATTAATTCTACTCCTATTCTAACCATATACATGAAAATGACTAGGTATAGTCATATTTCCAGTGTAGCCATTTTTTCATTTTAATTGCTGCATGTCTGTACAGTTCAAATGTTAGTAATAAAAATACAAATCTAACTAAACTGAGGAAAATAAATCTGAAATCAGAATGTACAGTTATTGTTAGCAACTTAATTAAAATCTCTTTCTCTTGAAATTTCCTTTCTAATTGGATATCAATTGGATCATAGAAATCTGGATGGATTTCTATTAAAAATTGGAAAATGTTCAAAGGAAGAGATAACAGGCCAAATTGTGAAGATGAGCTTTTAAATTCACAGACCTGGAAATAATTGTTAGTATTATGTACAAATGTTAAATTATTAACAATCTCCTTTGAGAGAAAAATTTCCAAATATTTTTCAAATGAATTAATGAAAAATGGATGGAAATTTTTCAAATGAAATGGAAAATTATTAATTGAATTGAATTGCTGGCCAGATTGCAAAAATACATTCTCTTTTCGACATTTCCTTTGAAAAAATAGAAGCTTTTGATGAAACATTAGCATTGATTGAAATTGAAATATTAATATCTTTTGATGTTCATGATTATAATATGAAACTTTAATTTCCCAATCGGGCAATGCATCAATTGAGTGTTTGATAGTAAGGTGTTCAATATGCCAGCGAAAAGTATGAAAATTTTGCAGAATAAAATCAAAAATAAATCTAAATTTAAACAAAATAACTGTGAAAGAAAAACTAAAATGAAATCACTATTTTTACAACTAATGTTACAACACAATTGGGATCGTTTTGAAATAATTTCATTTTCACAAGGATTGGCCAGAATTATGGAATTTGAGTAATTTTGAATTCCAACTTGTGAATTAGAAAATGAATTATGATTATGAGTAGGAATGAGAGCTTGATCACGATACGAATCATCAATTGGAAAGTTTTCTCGAATAATGAAATCATGAAGATAATTTGCTGCTCTAAAATGATGATTGGTTGGGATAATTTCTAAATTGAAGCGTTCTTCATTCTCAGATGTTATTTGAATTTTATCATGAGGATTCTTTTGAGAAAAATTGAAATCAACATCCTCAATATCAGAGTAATCATCATAAATGACCTCACAAGATTCTCTAGAATTTCCTTCAATCTCATCCAATATATCCAAACAGGGAGGAACAAGAATTTCATGTTCATTAATGGCAAAAGAATGATCGTTAATTGCTTCTCTATCTTGATAAAAACTTAATAGTAATTCATTTAGATCAGCCTCTGTATTTTTTGAAATATCATTAATATCAAGAGGGGAAAAATTACCATCATTAAAAATATCAGGATAAAGGGAAAAATGTGAACCTGAAACAATGCATTTAAAACTGTCTCTGTTTGAGAACTCTTGTGCATTATGCCCATTATAAATCTCAGATTCTAAATCATTCCTTTGTATGCTCATGCTTTCTTGAAGAAGGCTACTTTGTTGTTGTGATTTCGGCATTTGCTCATCATGGAGGAATTCAGAAATTTGTACAACAGTTTGTATTTTATTATTTACTTCGATTGCTGCTTGTACTTGTTGATTTGCGATCTGATTTTCTGAATTGACCGCAGAGTAATTTTCAGATTCCAAAGCAGTTCTTTCTCCAAAATTGCTGTTGTTGTCTTATTGCATTTGATTAGAAATATTTTCCAAGCTTTGTGAAACCACTTCATCACAATTTATTTGCACATCCAAATTGGGATTCTCATTTATATTGTAATGGGATGGAACAAAGCTTGAATTAATTTCATATGGATTGGGAATGGGTGGAAGAGAACAAATATATTCAAACCAATCTAATGATTCTTCTTCCGTAAGTTTATCTTCGTCTTTAAATCTTAAGCAATTTAAATGAAATCGAATATTAAAATCATTAACAGACTCATTTTCAAACCTTCGTAAATATTCAATTTCTTCACATACCTGTTCATAATCATAGCCGCCAAATTTACAAATGAAAATTGTAACAAATTGATCCCAGCTGTGGATTGAAGCAACTGGAAGAGTTCTACACCAGCTTCTGGCTTTTGCCGCAAATGTGAGAGCAAAAATTCTGCATAAAATGCCTTCATCAATCCCTTGAAAATCATAATTTGAAACATTTTGAATAAATTGAAAGACATGATTAAAAGCAGAAGAATTTCTCTTACCATTGAATTTTACCTGAGACAAGAGACTTACCACTTCGGGTGGAGTGTTGGAAGATGCACGTCCATGGATACAACTCCAAATTGGAAGCTTAAGAGGAGCCATCGTGATTTAAACAAAATGTTAAAATTGAAAAGACTCCAATAGACAAAAAAGTCTCAGGCCCTCCTTCTAGCGCCAAAAATGTTGAAGCCTCGAAAATCGCTGCAACAACATTGGGGGATAACCACCCGGTCCGGACCTTAAAGCAGCTCCTTTTCCGTTTGGTGTGGTGGCTCCGACTGGTTTAACTAGGTCCAGCTACCTTCTCCCTATTTGCTATTGGTTTATAATGTATCTTTAAATACCAATAGACCGGGATATCAGATCACTTCTTCTTGCTGATCAGGCAAGAGAATGACCCTTAAGCTGATTTGGGTTCAGCCAAGCCACAACTAAAATTTTGCCTCTTTAAGGAGAGGACTTAAAAGAATGTAGAATTTACTCTAAATGCAAGCTTATTCTATAATGTAAGAAAAAGAAACTAATCTAAATCCTATCTCAATTAGGTAGATGAAAATCTAACCCAACTAAGAGCAAGATGATTAAATAATGAGAATTAAAATATGTCTGGTTTTAAATTAATGTTAAGCTAACGAAGAAATTCAATTAGCTCACATTTGTGAGTACCAAAACACATTCTATTGAGACCATTTGACTGAAATAATAAATCAACAACACTCCGGAAGAAATTCACAAAAATTGATATCGATTATCATATCAGCCAAACTAATAATTAAACGATAACATGTGGAAGAAATTCACAACACATTACTATTTAATAAATCAGTGTTATAAGACAGATTTCTGAGTAATGGTTACTCAGAAATCAGAGTTTAATTCATAAGAGCAAAGATACTTAACAATTTAAGACAAATTATCCATATCAACAGAAATGCCAAAACATGAATAAAATGAAACAACAATTTTATTAACATAAAAATGAAACTGGTATTTGATACAGAAATGCCAAAAATACCAGTTAATTGAATCTGCTTCTCTGATGATCCTGGTCTCTAACAGTACTTTACATTACTTGAATTTCTGCTTTCAAGACTAGAGCTGCAGAAATGCAAACTCTGCCCATCATGCATAATAAAAGACATAAAGCATAAACCCTCAATAATGTTCAGATCTGAAACTTTCTCTCCTCCCCATCTACAACTCTAAATTCCTATAACATAAATGCTTTTAGAAGTCTGGAATTGTAGAGGAGAGCAGCCTCGTTTACATTTTGCAATCTGCAATTTATAATCCTCCCAAAAGTATTTTTAGAAGAGAGTTTGTTTGAAGAAAAATCTTCTCAATCCAACTTTAATTGCTGGAGTCTTCTCATTGATTGAAATCTTTTTCCTCAATATCCCTTCTATTGTTTTTCCTGCAAAAAGAAATTAAAAATCATTTAAGAAGCAACAATAAAATCCAAATATTATTTCTATCATTAAAACAAATCCAATCAAATTCTATTTAAATAAATAAAAAGGAAATTTGAGCTTCTTATTGATACTCATAATGATTTTAATTAAACAAGGATATTATTGATGCATGAATCTGCAATTAGAAGAGTCTGGACAAATAAAAATGAAGAAAACAAAGCTCAGAAAATTGATTTCTTTTTAGAAATTCGGAGCTTGATCTTCTGCCTGATTTTTGACTCAATAAATGACCAAATCTGTTAGTGAAACCTCCTCAGAAATATTCTCCTTGATTTTCTCTTTCCAATGAGCTGTCCTGGGCCTAATTTGGCCAAGTAAAACTCAATCTATGAGCCTCCAAAGTTGATAAGTCAAATCTGATATAATTCTGGAAATTCAGTTGCTCCTCGTGACTCAATCGGATCGGAAGTTTTGAACATTGACTTAATCGCATCGGAAGATTTGAACATTGACCTCATCGCATCGCATAAGTTCAATGTGACTCAATCGGATCGGAAGTAATGAGCTCAATCGCATCGGCGCTGACAAGCTTAATCGGATCGGAGGTAATGAACTCAATCGCATCGGATGAAACTAATGAGCCTCAATCGCATCGGGAAAAATCATTGCATCGGGGTTTTTAAAAGGATGTTCGCATGAATATTTCCGATGCGATGTGTTTTATGCAAAAATTTAATTTAATTTTTTTGTTTTTTATATATTTGTTTTTAATATAAAATTTTAATTAAATTAAATTAATTATATTTAATATAATAATTAATTTAATTAATTCAAAATTTTATGTTAAAAATTAATTTTTTTGTTTTTTGATCTTATTTTAGAGATGTTAAATTAGACTACGAATTTATCTAAAATGATGATTTACCTAAAACAACCATTTTGACATTTTGGATTTTTTTCGAGATTAGAAATTTATTTGAAAATTGGAAAATTGGAATAAATGACTGAAATCCCGATGCTTTATGATTTGGCTGTATAAGTAAAAATAAAAATTGTTAGTAATACTTAATCTAGGGGTTAATATTTAAACTAAATGCATTATTAAAATCCGCAATTTTTTAACCCAGCTGACATAATTGATTAGACTTCAAAGGAGTGCTATTTACAAACCGGTTGACCAAATGAGACGAAACAAGCGTCAATAGGAAGCTTATAAAAAATTGATTTCAACCAAGCAATCAAAACAAGAATCTAAAGAAAATGAAAAATTAACAAAATCGTAAGATAATTGACTTAATAAAATCATAAAAGGTGTTTAGCTAAAATTTTTATAAAAAGGGTCCCCATTATTTGATGTGAACAAGTTAAAAATGGGGGGTTGTTGTACCGTACAACACACTGTTTCGTCCTTTGTCTCTGAAATTGATAGCCAAGAAACTACAGTCCGTGCAATTGCGACCACTTTTTACGATACTCAAATCTACTTCCCAGAGAGAGAGTTATTGAACTTTTCCCACGATCACCTCTTTGAGATGAAATTCAAGAGCTTGAAAAAGCACTACCTTCCAAAGATAATATCTCCAAAAATATTGCGAACCAAGCTCTGAAATTTTTTGACGAGTTTCCTCAGGATTTCAGCTTCATACCATACGAATTTCAGACTCCGAAACTTTGTACAAAAAAATTTATAGCGCAAATGCCACGATGACCTGTTTAGGAGCCTGAAAAAATACCTAACTTCCATAGATGATATCTCCGCAAATATGGTGAACCAAGCTCTAAAATTTTTAGACAAGCTTCCTCGGGATTTCGGCTTCGTACCCTAAAAATTTCAGCTTCTGAAACTTCTTATAAAAAAATTTATAGCAAAAATGCCACGATGACCTGTTTGGAGCAGCGAAACCCTAGAATCCCAAGCTCTGATACCAAATGTTGTGTAACCAACTCCAAAAATAGAAGAAATGAGATATCAACGCCTTAGAAATAAGCCACTGGGGGAAACCTCCCAATACATTACGAATGATCAATTTCTTGGATGATACAAATGAACAAAACCTCCTATATATATGAGTCCATAAATATAATATAATCCTAGTGGGCCACAATGTAATCCTAGCCGACCTAACAATAATAATGTAAGGGCACAATAATAACAATATGGGGGTTATAGGGGTACAATAATAACAATAAGGGGGGCTACACTAACATAATAATGGGCTACACTATTAATATAGGGACTTAACAGAGTCCTTTGTGAGTTTCAAACACCTTCGAATGATTGTCCAAGACTTTTTGGAGATATGGAGAAATAGATGATTTTGATGTTGGAACTTCTAGTGAGCATAATTTTGCAATTATGCCTCATTTTTATTTCTTCAGAAGCTTTGTCATGACAGCTTATTGTCTTTCCCGGCTTCCCTGCGATACCCCATAATTCAACTTCCATTCCTTCTGAATTTTTTTTCAAGAAAAGTTTTTGAAAATTAAAAGCTACCATCCCCAAATATTGTAACCATTGTACTCCTAGTATAAAATCAACACCTCCCATTGGAATGGAAAGATTTGGACTATTAAATACATATTCCCCCATGGTTAGCTTGATATTATGGCATTTTCCAGAGAAATGTATAGTTCCTCCATTTGCAACCATCACTTGACATTCTAGTGGTGGTTATAAGAAGAAATTCAATTACTTGGCTAACTTACAATGAATTAAATTATGGGTACTTGTTGAGGCCTCAGAATTCCGCTCCCAAAACATGGGGGAAAACCACCTGCTCTAGACCTTAAAGCAGCTCCTTTTCCATTTGGTGTAGTGGCTTCAACTGGGGATAATGGGACCAGTTTCCCAATAAGGAATATTTTGAGGGTGTAGTGAATATAGCATGCAAATGGATAATGATTTTAATCTATATGCATCTATCTAAACTATTTAATCTAATATATACCTGGGGTGTTTTTCCTTTATGCGATCTTAAATGATATCTTTCAACTATCAGTAATATATATCATTTAACAGTCGACAGAGATGAAAATGATGTAAAATGATTCTTCTAAAAAAGTAGTTTGCATAGAAGAATTGTGAAAGAAATATCGCATTTATCAGTGTGATTACATATTCAATACGAAATCATAGCTAAATATTAGAACAAAAGTGCATGTAATATTTATTTATGATGACGTTTCAAATATGTAATGCAATAAAAGGATGGCTGTCACTCAATGAAGTGAGAATTAATACAAGTGAATATAAGTACCATATGTATGAAGTTCTACTCATGTAAACCGACAACAATGAATTTTCTCCTTCTCACTTTCAAGCAATTTAAAGAGAACAGTAGCGCAACATCAGTTAAACGGCTTTAATTGTCAAAAAGATAACAGATGTGTTCCATTAATTCATCAAAGCACTCACAAACTTACAATAGTGCATTATTTCCAAATGTTTTTGACAAATTTTTAGACCCTTCTCTAAATGCATGAGAAGGGTTTAAATACTAAGCTAAATATAAACTAAAATAGATTATTACAAAAATATATAGGAGGTTTCAAACAACCTTCCTCATAAGGCTAACTTAAACTACAATCTAGGAAACTAAACTAGTAATTCTGATTTACGAGCCCCTCCCTTCTTTCTGAATGTGGTCATGAAGTTGACAAATATATAGCATTTCTTTGAGCTACGCTGGCTGTGATATCCTTGATCAGATCTGTCCCTTGAAAATGGAATTTTAGAGTGCTGACTGGGATCTCTTTTTTGAATCTGTAAGAGACTGCAAAGTTTGATGTTGATGATAAGGTTTGATCAGAAATTTCCAGTAATTTTCTTGATCAAACTTATTTACCTTTTTAATAATTTCCTCTCGTGTATCTGCTCTCTATTTCCACTGTGTTTCTACTTGTCTTGTTTCTGAAAACACATCAGACGTGTTTTCCTTGGGAAGTTCTTCTCTAGACAGTTGCTCACACATGGATTCAATAATCTCACTTCAGATATTGAATGTATTTGTTGTTTCTTTCTCTGCTGGTTTGATTTTCCCTTCCCATTCTCTGAATAGAATTTCTTTGTGAAGCTTATCTACTTGAGGTAGATTAGCTTCCTTCCCCGTATATGATACTTTCCATTGAATGTGTTCTTCAATTTTCTTCTTAAGTCCTTCACATTCAAGTTTCTAGATTACTATCTACTGGATCATTATTTTATTTGAATCACAATAAGAGTCAATTATAGAAGCTTTATGACAAAACACTTCTTTCTCTTTCTTTAACTTAGTATTTAAATCCAATCCTTCTTTGATAAATTTCTCTAATTGCGGTTGGCTTTGTAACATGGTCATTGCTACTTCCAGCTGTGCTTGTTTTTCATTAATCTCTATCTGATACTGCAATTTGAGGCTTTCAATATCTTTATGAAATTGGACTGTGTTTACTTTGACTTTCTCACTGGAATTAGATTTCTCTTCATTCAACAACTTCTCTAGTTCTTATACTCTAGCTTCATTTTGTTTTAGAAACACGCTAACCTTAGTAGCTTTATCAACAGTAGTAGTAGCATATGCCCCTGCATACTGTGATAATTTGGTTAGATGTTCAGTAGGATCATCTGAGGAATCTTTCCATAATACATCAACTGATTCATCTGTAGATTTTGAATTTGTTTCATCGATTCTTCTCGTTTTGTTTCTTTTAACTATAGCCTTATAACTAGGACTATAAAAAATATCTAACGAAGGAATATCTTCAATTTGTAGAACTATCTGATCTATAGGGTAGGCCGGTATGATTTCTTTATCATGCATTGCTGGAACTCTTTGTAGTGGATTAACAATTTCCACTATCTTTTGGGAGTGTTCAGGTGTCTGGAAACTCGTTGTCTGATCAGTATTGGGATACTCTTTAGGAGTTTTTATTGCTTCAG
The DNA here is from genome assembly GCA_034641835.2 of Pinus albicaulis. Taxonomy (NCBI): domain Eukaryota; kingdom Viridiplantae; phylum Streptophyta; class Pinopsida; order Pinales; family Pinaceae; genus Pinus; species Pinus albicaulis. The sequence continues at coordinate 913,450,124 of CM076583.1, read as the reverse complement.
AAAACTAGTCCCATTCATTTATAAGATCTTTTTCTTGTGGTAAACTGAACTGATCTAGCATGTTGTGACCATGCTGAACTGCTTGAGAATTTGATTTTGTTCCATTATTTATCGTTTCCTCTAGCATCTCTATCTCATGAATTACTTGGTCAATTATCTTTTTTGAGTTTTCCTTTTTATATTCGGATTCATTTTCGGAGTGATCTGAATTATGAGATTGTTGTTATGACTGGCCTAATTCATCTTCAGACATATATTTTACTTCATCATCCAGGCTGACACTTGGAGTGTTTTTATTGTTATCTTCAATAGTTAAAAAATTGAGAGGGACTTTCTTTAGTCTCTTGTTTCTATATGCCTGGAAAGCTTCAAAATAATCTTGAATTAGTTGGCTAGATACATATTTGATAATGTCTGAAAAATTTTCCATGCCCTGGAAGAGATCATCAAATCCATCTTCCTCCTTTACAAAAGGCTTTAACTTAAGCTCTGTGATGTAATTTTTAATTACATCATTTGGATCATATAATATTTTTGGCATTACTGCCAATTTCAATAAATCAATTTTGGAAACTTCCTTGTAAGTATGGCCGATGTTAGACAGTGCAAAAGTGCCACATCGTACAGGGAAATTAGGCCAAATGGCCTTTTTAGCATCTTTAAGTTGTTTCGTAACACCATTAACAAGATGATACGCTATTTCTTTTGCAAGTAACTTATCGGGAACATAATAGGGTAAAACATGGGGAGAAGCATAACTCCCGAATACTCTAATAGATGTAAAATTCTCCTCTGCAAACCATATAGCTACAGGAATAATGTCTGCATTGGCTTCTTCAGAAACCCTAGGGGCCCTTTTATTGAAAATCATTTGGTGCATAGGAAATATGACTCTGTAACAGATGTTATAGAAGTGTAGGTGGAAATATGAATCCCAAAGTTCTTTGTGGTGAATATGAATTTGGGTAGGGTATTGGGTAGTCCATTTCCATCCCATGGTAGTAAAACTAGAAGTAAACAGATAGTGTCCATGACATAGGAAGACATATAAAAGGGAGGTATTTATCCGAATGAAATACTCCTTTTATTCCTATAGTAGGTAATGTGTTTGGATAGGTTATTAGATAATATGTTTTCCCAATTAAAAATTGATGAATTGACGATTGCGTCAATCAGGGGAACCCATTCTTTTGAGAATCTAGTGCTATTAGGTTTGGAAAATAATCTACATAGCATACCGACAACATAACAGTAAGGATTAGGAATTTAGGAAATTGGGTACGTACCAACCTTATCTTGCTTCAACTACCCCTGATTCTCCTTCCATTCTTGGATGACTTTAATAAGATCTGGATGTTCTCCTCTAAAATTATGCAAAAAGTCTTTGTCATATTTCTGCTGCGGGGGTGGTAGATGGTACATTTTTGTTAAATATTCTACCCTAAAAGTACCCATAGTTTCTCCCTTCGAATCCTTGAACATTTTATCTTCAATGTTTAAGTGATCAATTGTGCACTTAACCATGTCTGTTTACAGGAGAATATTTTGTCTTGTAGTTATCCTGTGAACGTATGAGCATGAAACGTTAAAAATAGTTGCATCGGAGGTAGATGTCGTGCCTGTCGAAGAAACTTTGGTTATCACCCTTGGTCCTTCGCTTTCAAAAAACTTATACTTTGCCTCCCATGTCGAACTGCCGCAATATTTTTTGCACGTGGTATCTGAAAATAAGGAAGACATCTCTGTATCTTCAGTAGACGACGTCTGAGAAATTTATTTTCCCTTTTTGCTCATTTTTCTCTTCCTCAATGTCTTAACTGGTTTCCTGAAAACAGAGCGAATTTTACAAGTATATAGTATTAAAGAGACAAATCTATCATTTATTTCAAGCACACGCAAGCATACATAAATCTATTAAGATATAACATCAATCATCAATCATAATCTCTGAATTAATGTCTTATACACCTTCACGCATAAAATATATCAATCACTTTAAAGTCGTTAAGACATTGAATTTCGTTTTGATATGACACAAGTTGTTTCACATGCTTGATCCATTTAATGGTGTCAGCGTGCGTATCACAAGTTATGACTTATAACCATTCGTAATACTTACCCTTAAAGAGTGCGAAATGTGATTTGCGCATATCACAGATCGCAACTTTTATAGGATAACAATTATTGGACATTGGGATCAACGCTCCCCGTGTGTTTTGCGACACAGGGAGACTAAATCTGGCGATTGTAGCAGAGACTAATGCCTACTAGTTTTGGTCTAATTACAATCATGATTCCAACAAGTGGTATCAGAGCGACATGTCTCGAGTTTGAAACTCCCCTGGCTCGCGTTGGGGGGGAGATTGTTGGACATTGGGTTCAACGCTCCCCGTGTGTTTTGCAACATGGTCTAACCGCCTCTCATGGATCCTAACTCTGGAAATTGTAGAGGAGACTAGTGCCTGCAGGTTTTGGTCTAACAGCAATCGTGATTCCAACAACAATTTGGTGTATGTTATAAGTTATGTGAAATGCAAATTGCGCTTTTTTGAAAAAACTAAGTGACTGCAATTACCGAAGGTTTTATATTTATTTCTTTATTTTCTCGTCAAGTCCGTGGAATTCCAACTTAAATCCTTTGGCTTTTAATGTCTTTTGATTGATTAAGTGAGGTGGAGTCTGATAAAGTAAATATAACGATGATTAAAGCTTTGCAAAGTTCAAATATATCTTCAAAAAAGTTGTGTGTATATCATGGTTTGCACATTTTAAAGTTTATGAGTATTTTAAATTCATAAGATATGTGATTTGCGATGCACTCAAGAAAAATAAAGCGGAAAACTTTTAAAAAGAATATATTTATTTCCTATTTATTTCTAAAGGGTCCCTATTTATAAAAATAAATGGGGGTTGTTGTATAGCACAGCAATTGGAGATTCACTTGGGTGAACCAGATATCTCTGATAAATTTTTTTGAAATTTCTAAGCTTTTTAGAAAATAAAAATATTTTTAGGAATGAGATTGCAAATAAATAACATCTTACTAAGTAATGAAATTTTCTCTTATTCACTATTCATAACAATTCTTCTATTAAAGATATAAGCATGAAAATCTATATCAGTCCTTACTTAGTTTAAAAAAATAAAGTGGGTGTCCTTTACAGATTAGCTTTATAAAAATTAACTCTTATATCACAGATAGAGCCTCTGTTCCAATAGGAAATTTAATCTTTTGGCAGGGTTACCTTTTACCCAACAATAATTCATTGTCCCATCCAGTATTTCTTATAATTTTCAGAAGTAAATTCTAGCTGAATTTTCTTTTATATATTATTTTATTTACTTAAAAGCCATTGTCTTGGCTTGGTAACCAAATCATGACAATGCCACTCACTAGTAGTAATTAAGCTGATCAAGCTAGCTCTTGATGAGACCCTTTGTCCTCTTGATATAATCTCAAGTCATTACCCTAGTTTGTTTGACAGTATTGGTAATGTCAGTTTAACTATTTCCTTATGAACATGGTAATCAAGCTAGTGATGAGACTTATTATATTTTAAGTTTTTCTTCTAATCATAATATTTTTTATTTTCATTTGAATTTCTTCCGAAAATTTATAAGTTTTTCCAGATGGGATGAATCATTGGTCTTTTTAAGATTCTAGATGATAATGTTGAGTTTCAGATTGCTTTTCTGTAAACAGGTCTTTACTATGTTAAAGATTTTTTTCTTGACTGATAATAGAATATTCATGCTATATAAAGATGAGAGTTCATCAAAGAATAAATGATTTCATCAAAATTCCATTTTTCAGAAAGATAAAATCAATTTGTCTTTCTAAATATTTCTATTTTCTTTCCTTAACATTTTTCATTTTTATAAGCGAAAAGAAAAATCAAAAGAAAATCATCTAAGATTATATTTGAAAAGCCAAATAATAATACTAAGAAACTTTTATTTTCTAAAAAAGAAAAGAAAAAGACACTAGTATACAAGGATAGAAGGGGTTACCTTCTATGAGAAATATTTTCTTAAAATCTGCCCATTAACAGGCAAAGAATCCTTTTTTCCTGATAGATCTTGCAACAAAGATGTTGATGGGCCTATTTCTTCAATTATTTGAAATGGACCTAGGTAGAGTTTTTGAAACTTCATGTGTTTACCTTTTTCCTCATGCGATTTGTCCCATTTCAATACCAAATCACCAATTTGAAATTCTTTGGAGTGACAGAAGTTGAATCAAATGAGGCTTTTATTATTTGTTGATGATGAGCATGATTTTTTTTGGCTTTTTCTCTTTCTTCTTCTTACTTAATAATTTGACCTTGTCTAAGTTGTAAAGAAGAAGTAGGAGTTTCATCAATCAATTGAACTAAGGAAAGAGAGGGAATAACTACGTTGGTGGGGAGTACTACTTCTTTTCCATAGACAAGATTGAATGGAGAAGTACCAATAGAAGCTTTTTGAGTTATTCGATCTGCCCAAAGAGAAAAAATTAATGACTTATGCCAATTTCTTTGATTCTGATCAACAGTTCTTTTGATTATTCTAATCAGTTTTTTGTTTGTAGATTCTGCTAAAAAATTTCCTTGTGGATAATAATTTGCCGAATATTTTAGTTTAAAACCTCTTTTAATTGAAAAATCTATCATAGCAGTTCCAGAGAAATAAGATGCATTATCAAACATCAAAGCAGTAGGTAAGCCAAACCTAGTTATGATATTCTGGTCAATGAAATCGATGATATTTTCTGAATTAGCTACTTTTAATGGAATGACTTCCACTCATTTGGTAAAGTAATATGTAGTTGTGAGAATATATCTATGTTGTTTGGAAGAGTTAGGAACAATCTCACCAATTATATCTAGTCCCCATTGCTCATATGGTTGTTCAATATTGACCGGCTGTAATGGGAATGTTGGCTTTCTTTGTTTTCCAGATGCACTTTGACATACTTTACATTTTCTTGTATATTCATGGGCATCTTTAAAAGTGTAGGCAAATAGTAACCTGCATGTAGGATCTTATGTGTTGTTGTATTTCCTCCAAAATTTCCTCCAGCTGGTCCATCATGGAGTTCCTGTAAGACCTTTTATGCTTCAGATTTTTCTATGCATCTTAGAAGTACATAATAGAAATTTCTTCTAAATAACACATCATTGAATAACTCGTATTTTTTATCTTTTAATCTAAGAGCTTTTTTTTCCTTGTAACTGAAATGATTTGGAGCATATCCATTATTCAAATAAAATATAAGATCAACATATTGTGACTCTGAATCATTGAGGCTTACCTCTGATAATTTCACATTATTACATGAATATTCTTCTGTTGGAAAATGTGATGCTCCTGTAAGCATTCTGCAAAAACCTTGACCTCTAATGATTTTAGAGGGTTTAATTTCTACATCATACTCTTGTAACACAGTCACCCAGTTAACTCTTTTTTCTCCTAATTCTTTCTGCATCAAAATTTGTCTTATTGCAAAAAGTGGAACTATGATTTTTGTATGAGACTTTAGGAGAAAAGTTCTAAAATGTTTTATGGCTTTAAAAACAACAAATGCTTGTTTTTCAACATATGTGTAATTCAATTCTACACCTTGTAAATTTGAACTAAAGAATGATATCGGTGCTTCTATTTGTTGGTCATTCAAGTGTGTTAAAACAACTTCATATGATGTATTCGATGAAAAAGTGTATAATGTAAATGAATTAAGAAAATTGTGGGTGGTCAAGAATGGAGCATTAACAATTGATTGTTTAATCAATTCAAATGCTTCTTTTTCATTATGTCCCCATTTAAAGACAAAATTTTTCTTAATCATGTTCTGCAACGATAAAACTATTTGAGAAAAATCAGGGACAAATCTCTTAACAAAATTAATTTTCCCAAGGAAACATTGCATGGTTTTCTTGTTATGAGGGAAAGCAATTCGTTTAATTTCATCAATTGTTTCAGAATCAATATACATACCATTTTTTGACACAATAAATCCTAGAAGTTTTCTTTCATCTAAAGCAAAAAATGATTTCTTTGGATTTAATGAAATGCCATACCTTTTGCATTGTTCAAAGACTTGCTTTATATCATTCACATGATGAGTTACCTTTTTAGAGAAGACAATGATTTCATCTAAATAAATAACTATTGCTTTATTTATGAGTCCTCTAAAAGTTGTGTCCATGGCTCTTTGGAAAGTGGCACCTACATTAATTAATCCAAAACACATTTTTTGATAAGCATAATTTCCCCACTTAGTTCTGAACGTAGTTTTCAATCTGTCATCTCGATGAACAAGAATCTAATTGTAACCTAAAAATCCATATAGAAAGGACATGGGCTCGAAACCAACTACTTTTTGCAATACTTGTTCCATGGTTGGTAGTGGAAAATTGTCCTTCTAGCAAGCTTTGTTTAAATTTCTAAAATCAATGCAAATTCTAATATCACCATTCTTTTTCCTCACAAGTACCAAATTTGATACCCATTTTGAATGTCTGACTGGAAAGATGATTTTTTCTTTGAGAAGTTTATTCAATTCAGTTTTAATTTTATTTTCCAAGTTTTGATGAATTTTTCTCAGTTTCTGTTGTATGGGTTTTTCCTTTGAGATCATAGGAATCGTGTTTTGAATTACAGAAGTATCGTATGTTTTAAGATCAAAATAATCCCAAGCAAAGACGCTTTTGTACATCCTCAATAATCTGATGAATGGTAATCTTTCTTCAGAAGACATACCAAGACCTAGATGTATATTTTGAGGTTTTTCTTCAGTTCCAAGATTAACTAACTCAAATCTTAAGGTAGAAATTTGTGTTTTTGAGTTAGTTATTCTTGTAAACCTGTATTTTAGATTGTATAAGTCTTCCAACTTGACAACAGATTTTGGAATAGGATTTTCATCTTTTTATTTCTTAATCTAAGTGTCATGTTCATTTTCATCCATGGTTTGATTATCGTAAGATTCTTCAAATGTTAAAAAGTCTATGATATCTGAGTCATTATTGAATACTCTCTAATTAGTGATATTATCAGGAATAGATGGTATAAAAATAAATTCAATAGAAAACTTATGGGGACTAAATTCTTGGTATGGTATTAATTTTGAGGCTACATTAGTGAGTAAATCTACACTAGCATTCTGTATTCTAGGTATAGAAGAAATATTGAAGGCTAAGAAATGATTAGTTAATTCTTGGACTAATGATTGATAATGTTTTAAATTTCCATAATTACAATGGATAGTATCTCTTACTTTCCTAACTATGATTTCTGAATCTCCTAAAACCTTCAGGTGTCTGATATTCAGATCAATAGCTTTTAATAAACCTTTAACTAATGCTTCATACTCAGCTACATTGTTGGTACAATCAAATTCTAATCGGAAGGCTAACATAGTATTTTCGCCTTGTGGGTTTAGTAAAATGCAACCCGCATCTACACCATCTTTAGATTTAGAACCATCAAAATAAAGGGTCCAAAATAAAGAATTAACTAATTTTCTATCTAAAAAATTAATACATCTAGAATTATTTGTTTGGGAAAAATTCTCCATCTGAGATACAACTGCGTTATCAAAGAAAGGTGACGGTTGAGCATTCAAGTTTCCTAAAAATGACTCTACATAGTAGTTTCCAATAATGTTATTATTGAAGGCTACTGGCTCATTAAGTTCTTCAAGATCAGTCACTGTTTTCATAAACTTTTCACAGTCAAATCGAATTTGGTTTGGATTTCCATTATGTGGTAACCATATATGTGATGAATCTGTTGAAAAATAACCATGAAGTTTCTCAGAATAGTCACGACTTAAAACTAAACCATAAAATTCAGGAATGTCTGCCACCAAAATATCAATTATCTGAGCAACTTTGGGATTTGATGACAATCTGATGGAAACGGATTTTAATTCTCCTACCACTTCTACTCTAGTTTTGTCAAGTTGTACTATATGAACTAGAGAACTTTGAGGAGTTATGTTTAATTTAGCACAAACTGATTTTGGCATTATATTCGAAGAAGCCCCTGAGTCTATTAAACAGTTATGAACATTTTTGTTATAGATCTCATAGGTTAAGAGAAATGGAGGAGTATGAGATATGGATTGATCACCTATCATAATTAAGTCCGAAGCATCTATTTTCATTGAAGGAGAAGGTCGCTTACCCATTTCATTAGTAGCTTGAAATATGACTGGAGAAGGTAAGTTTGAAGTAGGAACAACTTTTAATTCTCTTAGTAAGATTTGACGTTGTTGCTTCAATTTGGTAAGCTCATGAATTGAGATATTTTCCCTAGTCTTCTTCATGTCTTCAACTATATTATACTCAATGGTATCTGAGACAACCATTGTTTTAGATATAGGTGGAGAGTCTGAGGTAACAGGACTTTTTTGTGTAGCCTTTGAATTAGACTTTTTGCTTACTGATTTGTATTTAGCAAGAGTGGTAATTTTTTGCTGTTGACTAGGCTGTGTTGCTTTAGTAATATTTTTTCTGCGTGTACTGACATGAAAAGCTTCAAGTTGTTCTTCATTTGATAGGATGAAATCCCACATTCCATTAAGTTCAACTTCTTCTTCTTCTTGATCATCTTCTTCTTCCTCTGTTTGTTCCTCCTCTTCTTCTTAATCTGATTCGACATTAGTTATAATATTTGGAGGTTGAGAATTAGAGGATTGTCTTTTCTTAAAATTCCTGAAACTCTTTTTTGAATTTGAATTTTTGGCGACTTGTTTCTTGATATCTGTCATCTTGTTGGTCATGGTTTTCAAGAATTTTTGAAGACCTTCTACATCAAATGGATCCTTTGGCATCGTCTTCTTAGAGTAATCTTTGAAAGATATATTCTTTGATTTTCGATCTTCTTGAGAATTTTTTTTCTCAAGAGCATTTACGCATTTCTCTACACATAGAGATTCTTTCATATTTTCTGCAAGTGTTGCTAGTTTTGCTCTATCAACGAAAATAGCTATATTAGATGGAAGGGATGAAATATACCACTCAATTTGAACCTCTGCGCCAGGAACTGCAATAACAAGAATTTTATTGAGTAGTTTGTTAAATCTTGAATTAAAATCTTTTATCTTCTCACTTGGTTTAGCTTTAAGATTTGAAAGATCATTGATGAGTGTAGCAGTATTTTTTTCATCTCCAAACTTAGCTAGAAATTGTTCTTCAAACATATTCCAATTAGTTATGGAGCGAGCAGGTAATGAAAAATAGAAAGATCCTACAGATCCTTTTAAAGTATATTGAAATAATCGTACAACACAATCCTCTTCAACTACTGCATTCAGATTGACAACCAACATAAAATTATGAATATCTTCCTCTGCGGGAAGACCATCATCGAGATTAAATTTGGGTAGCCATCTTTCAGGATTTTTAGGCAGGGCATGAAGAGGGGCGGGCATGTTTACAGCCCATGGATTGCTCCATGGGTTTATATTCGGTGGAGGGGGTTGACCTGCCATTCAATTTTGGATGGGTTGGTTGGGTGGATTTTGAATTCATGATGAGGCAGGTCGAGCACTAGGACTAGTAGTTTGAGTGCTGGGACTAGTGAAAGTGATACCGACTGTTGGAATGAAATTTTTGGAAGTGAGTGGAGGTAATGCAAGTGAATGGGATAAGATCTCGCTGGTGATTGACTTTGATTGAGTCCTCTTTAACTTCTTCTGAGTACTACTAATAGGAAATTCAAAAGGGAGAATACTTGTTTTTTGACTTTCTGATCGAGTTAATATTCTTTGAGGTTGTAAAGAAGATGAAATACTAAGATCCTATAATTGAGAAGATTCAGGATTTTTAGCAGAAATAGATACTTTCTCTAACTTTTCTATGAAAGACTGAAATTCTGGAGAATGTTGGTGAAACTCGAGAAATATTATGGTTTGAGTATTGCTAGGAGACTTAGGGGAAAGATGATCAACTTCATATTTTATAGATGGGGATCTAGATAATTTTCTAGAATTTGATGAGGATCTAGAGGGAGAGAGACTTTTTTATTGACATTTAGATTGATCAGAAATTTGTGCCATTCATTTGGCCCTCCTTCTAGCACCAATATGTTCAGGCCTCGGAATTCCACTGCCAAAACATGGTATAAAACCACCCGGTCCGAACCTTAAAGCAGCTCCTTTTACGTTTGGTGGAGTGGCTCCGACTGGGAATAATGGGACCAGTTTCCTAATAAGGATGATTTTGAGGATGTTGTGAATATAACATGCAAATGGATAATGATTTTAATCTATATGCATCTATCTAAAATATTTAATCTAATATATACCCGGGGTGTTTTTACTTTATGTGATATAAAATGATATCTTTCAACTATCAGTAATATAGATCATTTAACAGTCGAAAGAGATGAAAATTATGTAAAATTATTCTTCTAAAAAAGTATTTTGCCTAGAAGAATTGTGAAAGAAATATTGCATTTATCAGTGTGATTACATATTCAATAAGAAACCATAGCTAAATATTATAACAAAAGTGCATGTTATATTTATTTATGATGATGTTTCAAATATGTAATGCAATAAAAAGATGACTGTCAATCAATGAAGTAAGACTTAATACATGTGAATAGAAGTACCATATGTACGAAGTTCTACTCATGTAAACCGACAACAATGAATCTGCGCCTTCTCACTTTTAAGCAATTTAAAGAGAACAGTAGTGCAACATCAGTTAAACGGCTTTAATTGTCAAAAAGATAACAGACGTGTTCCATTAATTCATCAAAGCACTCACAAACTTACAACAGTGCATTCTTTGCAAATGTTTTTGAAAAATTTCTAGACCTTTCCCTAAATGCACGAGAAGGGTTTAAATACTAAACTAACTATAAACTAAAATATATTATTACAAAAATATAGAGGAGGTTTCAAACAACCTTCCTCTTAAAGCTAACTTAAACTACAATCTAGGAAACTAAACTAATTCTGATTTATGAGTCTTTCCCTTCTTTCAGAATGTGGTCACGAAGTTGAAAAATATCTAACATTGCTTTGAGCTGAGCTAGCTACGGTACCATTGATCGGATCTGTCTCTTGAAAATAGCATTTGAGAGTGTTGACTGGGATCTCTTTGTTGAATCTGTAAGAGACTGCAGAGTTTGATGTTGATGATAAGGTTTGATCGGAAATTCCAATAATTTTCTTGATCAAACTTATTTACCTTTTTAATAATTTCCTCCCATGTATCTGCTCTCTGTTTCCACTTTGTGTCTACCTGTCTTGTTTCTAAAAACACATCAGACGTGTTTTCCTAGAGAATTTATGCTCTATACAGTTGCTCAAACATGGATTCAACAATCTCACTTGATATCTTAGATGTCTTTGCTGCTGCTTTCTCCGCCTGTTTGATTTGTGCTTCCCATTCTCTAAATAGAATTGCTTTGTGCAGATTGTATACTTGAGATATATTAGCTTCCTTCCCTGAATCTAATACTTGCCATTGAATGTGTTCTTCAATTTTATTCTAAGGTCTTTCACATTCAAGTTTATGGATTGCTATCTGTTGGATCATTATTTTATTTGAATCACAATAAGAGTCAATTATAGAAGCTTGATGATAAAACACTTCTTTTTCTTTCTTTAACTTAGTATTTAATTCCAATGCTTCTTTGATAAATTTCTCTAATTGCAGTTGGCTTTGTAACTTGGTCATTGCTACTTCCAGTTGTGCTTGTTTTTCATTATTCTCTTTCTGATACTGCAATATGAGGCTTTCAATATATTTATGAAATTGGACTATGTTTACTTTGACTTGCTCACTGGAATTAGATTTCTCTTCATTCAACAACTTCTCTAGTTCTTGTACTTTGGCTTCCTTTTGTTTTAGAAACACTCTAACCTCAGTAGCTTTATCAATAGTAGCAGTATCATATTCCCCTACATACTGTGATAACTTGGTTAGATGTTCAGTAGGATCATCTGAAGAATCTTTCTATTAGGGTCCTATAATAATAGGGTTCATACTTTTTTAATTGACTATGATTAGTCTTGTAAATATGTACATACATTTCTTTCTGCAAGTTGTTTTCCCATATTTGAAAATAATAAAAAATGAAAAGAGGGTAAAATTCCTAAAATAAATATCAAAGGACTTGAAAAGAAAATATAAAAAAAAATTAAAATGGACCCCAAAAGAAAAAAGAGATAAGAATAAGACATGAAAGTGATGCAAGTCAAAATGCCACTACTATTTACTTTTACTGCAAAAATAATGATTATGTGCAGCTTGTCCAAAATTCCATAATTCATGATGAGTTAAATAGCTTAATATTAACTTTTTCATGCTTTAAATTTCATGTTTATAGATAGAGAATAAAGATATGTCAAACAGTTTAAACTTGACAAATCAGTAGATAGTTAGAGAATAAATGAGGAGCTCAACAGTTTAATCTGAGTCGTCGGATGAAATAAGGTTAGAATTAGATAGTTCTCTACTTCAAAAAGAAAAGTGGATTTAGGGTTGCAAGCTTAAATACACCCATGCAAATAACGAAAAAATGTTAGAATAATGATGGGTAGGTAGAAGGCAGTTGTACAAGGCAGGTAATAAAACATCATCTGGAAAAATTACTAATTTCCCCTCCCCCACAAAGTATTCAGTATTTAAAACCTTCAGTTAAAGACGCTTAGAGCATTTCTCTGACTTTTGTTGGGACCGGACCTAAGGCTTAGTGTCTGATTTGTAAAAAGTACTGGATTCCCTTCATAAAAGCCCATTTCCTCAACATAATCATCCTTTTCCAAAAATAAAATCCCTTTTCCTAATATAAAACACCTTGTTGCTTAGGGAAATTTAAAATCCCCTTTAACTAATCTCATTTCATGCAAAAACATTAAAAAAACCCACAAAATGCAATTTATCCTAAGTATTAAGTGTAAAGGTTTACAAATGGGACCGCCATTGTACTCATATGCTTATTTTACACTATACTTGGTATATTTTTATATTTTCCGCTTATCATATTCATTTCATATTAACTTTAATTTAATGTATTAATTCCCTTATAAATACCCCTTCTGGTAGATATGTTAACTCATTTATTTAAAATACCCCAAACCCACTATATTAACGTTTAACCTATGGTTTAAATACCCATGTGCGAAATATTATCCGCCCTTCCCCATAGGTTAAAACATATAATATTAAACCCGCCCTATGGTTGCAAAACACTTACATATCCCTCATTTTCCATGTAAAGTCATATTCCACCTATCCTCTTATTACATTAGTTTATACGTTTAAAACTATGTTTTAAACATATAAATTAAACCCGACACATATGAAGTTCCCGGACCCCACGCCCATCCACCAAGCAGATCCATCGATAGATCTGGACTATTCGCATCATCTCCGACCAATCCAACAAACTAAAATCCATATCGCAAATTAAAAGGCCAGACGATTAATCAATTTGAGTTTTGTGAAATGGGTGGTTTTGTATTCCTATCTCTCCTCCACACGGCATAAAACTACTCGATCACATCCGATCCAAATAAACCACTTACCATTCCTACCTCATGTGATAACCGCTTATGGTATTCTATCCTCGGTGCCAAAACCACCTCCATTATGAATTGACCGACATTGAATGCTTACATTTTTTAAACCTAAAATTCTCTATAAAGATTCATATGCATGAATTTAAACCTTTTCCATGTTTTATGCTTGTATAAACCCTTCTGATTGAAGAAAAGGCAGTTTTCCCCTATTTACACACCCAAATAACCAAAAAACATCCTAAATTGATGCTAAGACCGCCTGAAGCCTCCAATCTTCATCCAAAAGACTTCAACGGCTTCCAAAAGCTCTTTGACGCCTCAGAAACCCTGTTTCAAGACTCGATACTTGCAAAAAGAGGTATTCTTCAAAGAAAGTGTTAGCCCCCTATGAATTTTTTGATGAGCAAACAAGGGGCTAAATTATTTGTTGAGCCTTCAAGGAATGCATCTCCCCTAAAAACACATCATCCTTGAAGCGTCCCTGTGCCTTGGTCCTTTGCAAAATCCTCACTGTTGTTCCTAGTTTAAAAGCCTCTCTGTCATAAAGAAGAATGCCCAAAAGGCCTTTTTTTTTCCTCTTATCTCACCCCCATTTAACCTCTGTTCTCTTCCCTTTTTGACTCCTCTCTATTTTCCCCATTAACCCCCTAAATCATCTCCATCCCCCTTTAAACCTTATAAACACCCTTTGTTTGGCTTAAAAACTCCTTATTCTCCCTACCGTTTTCCTCTTTTGGCCTTAAAATGCGTTAAAATTGGGCAAAAATCACCCCTTTGTCATATGTAGGCTTAACCCCCCTCGGCCAGCCCCTAAAACCATTTCCCCACATGACCTGGGCGCTAAAACCAAGCGCTAGCCCGTAAAGCACTTATCACAATCGGATAAATGGTCGAGAGTGCTCTCTGCCGTCGATTTCCCGTTAATCCGACGGTCATCACAGGTCCCATCGTGCCCCTCTTTCCCCCCGTTACCCCTCCGATCGCATATCAACCGTCGATATGATCTGCAGATTGACGGCCCATAGATCAGCCGCCCCGGTGGTCCCTGCGGTCAATCACTATGCAAAACAGGTGGGTTTGATCGCACCACTTTTGGAAGGAAGGTTGTTTTTCCTGTTTGGCAGCGATCAATGCCACCAGCCAACACGTGGCCTCAGGCTATTTTTAAAACTCACTCTCATCGCGCGTTAAAGATCGACTGCGGGCCCGACGCGATATTGATGTACGCCGTCCGATCTGAGGCTAGCTCATCGGATGGTAATCACGCTCGAAGAAGCTCGGGGGATAAACCAAGGTAAAAAAGACCCCTGGCCCACAATCAACCACCCTCCGATGCCATCACAGTCGTCGATCTCCTCCTAAGATCCGACGATCCAGAATGATTCGCTCTCTGCCCATGACCAGGGCCTGCCATGCACGACCATTTCCATTGCACTCCATCCGAAGGTTCAAACCTTATGGTTTGTGTTTAATATTGTTTCTCCACCTAACTGCATGTTACATCTCCGTCAGCCAATCTCCACCATCGATCGCCGCCCCATGCAATGATCCAATGGTCAGCATGCATTTCTCCGCTTAGCCTCCACCTGTCTAGTCTTCCACCATTTTTGCATTGTTTTTCCCTGTTTTCACCGTTCAACTGCATTTTTCGCCATTCCTTCACAGTTCCGCTGCCATTCTCACAGCATTCCACTACACCCATCCCATTTCCAGCATGGATTTCTTAACAATTTTGTGTGTTTTGCAGGGAATACAGATGGTGAAAATTGTTCTGTTCTACACAGTCACTATTAGTGACACAGCAGCGCAGAGGAAAGTTTATCAGAGGCAGTGATTGTAGGAAGAATCTTAAAGGATTATAAATGCATATTCTATCCAAATCAGGGATATTAACTCTGCTTAAACCCCCAGCACCATAAGCCCTGCAGATTGGCAATCAGAGATAGTAATGGAGCGGCAAAGAGTATCAGTGAAAGATCAGAGAGTTAAGGCCTGTAATTGAGGATGTATGAGCCTTAATTCAATGATTGGAAGCAATGTACCAGATTGAATACCCTGATATTATCACAGAGGGCCTAATAAGGTCTAACGCACAGAAAATAATATCATCAGTGTTTTACATCAACAGAAGTTTCCTCCCGAGAAAGGACACAGTACCCATGCTGTCCTTGTTCTACATTGTGTTCCTGAGAGGTTTTCCACCCTGACCGCAATCCTATTGCTACCAGAGCATTTGTTACACAGTATGGCAGACCTCATAATCTTTATCTGCCTTTTTGTTTATCCACCAGACTACTGCAGAGTACTACAGTCAGAGATCACATCAAGGACATACCTGGAGTAAATTGCAACCTGTCGAAGACCACTCTTTCATCCAAGAGTACTGAAGTTTAATGCTCAGATATTAAAAACCGAATGGGCTTCGAACCACTGCTCCTACTCTGTTTAATTTTTCATTTAGTGTTTCATCTACCTCCTCTGCCTCTTTTTCAGATATAAAACTCAAGAGAAAATATTGTAAAGTGTTGTTGATCGGATATCTGTGAACTGAAAGTTGTTCTCTTAAGACATAGCTCACTGTGTAAAGTTGTAAGATAGGCTGAGGAAGATGTTTTCAGACTGAATATCAGTTGTCGGCAATGTTGTACATGACTGGTGTTTCTCTTTAATATGGTAATCACATTTCTTTGGATCCTGATTTAAAGTAGCGGTGATGTTTTCTATCTTTGTCTTTGTTTTCCTTTGTAGTTCATCACATTTCATTCCTTTTGGCACGCATCAGAAATCTGGCATAGGATTTACCCTTGCTTGGTACCCTATGTTTCTGCTCTCCCTGCCTTCAATGTTTTCTATTGTATGTGTTATCTGAGGATTGATTCAATCTAATTTAACTAGTGTAGTAGCTAATATATACTGCTAGCTGATGTATGAATTAATGGATCTATTCTTAGATGTTCTTGTTGGGTTTTAATTGAATGAATTGGGATACTGGGAGTTTAGAACTCAGTCTCTGTCTCACTAGGATCCTTTTCAATTAATTGAACCTTCCTAAGTTCCCTTAAGCTAGATGCCAAAGTATTAAGATTTCAAAGTCTCTCTCTGATCTCAGGTTTTCACCTTTGTGTTTAAAGCCTTTATGTTTCCTTGCCTGAAGAGCTAGCCCTTTAGGTTTTGGATCACAGGTTGTCCAACGGCATGCCCTGTCCCTGGATCTGATTCCTGAAAGGTCACTTTAGAGGTTTCCTTGCCTTTCACCTTCTTTCTTTCCATTTCAAGCCACACTATCATTTTTAAGATAGAATGCTTTAGATGACTAGCCCAACTGAAAGCCTGCATATTGAATAGCAAGTAAAACCTTTCCTGACTCCATTTCCCAATGGTCTCGAGCGTTCTCTGAGTTATCTCTCCTTTGCCTTAAATCCTCTTTGCTCATCCTTGTCTTATATTGAACCCTTCCTTCCTAATTCCCAACAACCAAAAAAAAAATCAAACAAACAAATCTGTGCCTATAACTAGCCTAATATCTTAACACAGAGCTCCAAAGACATAAAACCTTTGCCTATATAGAGAGATCCCTCTCCGGACCGAGGAGGGGTAGATCCTGAGGTCTGAAAGTGGTTCTGATGTTGTCTCATCTTTTGGTATTGCCAAACTTTCCAAAACATGGGAACCCCAATAGAAAGTAACCTCCTCATTATCAAAAAAGAGTTATTTATATCAATTTGAACCTTGTAAAGCCTATTTGTCCACAGAAATACCTGTATTTTCCCTCAAATAATGTATTTGATGCGAAACCTTAATGAAAACCACAGTTCAAGTACTGTAACCTGTTTTTAAATCAAAATTGAAGAAGTTAAGCCGTTTCAGACCTTAAAAGAACTTCTAATTGATCCAAAAACCCTTTTGAAAATACTCAAAAACCTTTTGATGCTTGAATTTAACTATTTTTAGTCCTGTTTATCCAAAAAAGACAAAAAAACCCTTGTCATACCTTTTCCTGAGTTGGTGAAGAGTTTGAAGATCAATTCTGGAACCAAATTGAAATTTTAAACCAAAAGAAAGCCTAATTTTACCTTTTTCTATTCAAAAGACCTCTGTCAAACCAAAAATACCTTTTGTAAATAGTTTAATCTTACAAAAGAGTATAAAAAAGCCTAAAAATAGATTATTTGACATTCTAAAGGTCAAAATTGTCAAGAACAAACCCAGAAATGGCCTCTAGAAGCACCATTGTTGTAAACCCACTACAATCTCTTGTTGTATATGTTCAGCATACACCCTTAGCTAATGTTGATTAAAAAAATAACTGATCCAGTGATAGAATTTAATCTTCTAGACCTCCACTGCTGGAGTCTATAAAAATCCTTAGATCAGGGAGATGAAGTTCAGATTTGGGAATCCAATTTGCCTAAGTATGTAGTTCCACATACTCATCAGTGTCTAGAAGTCATTAGGTTGTGTGAAACCTATTATTCCCCTGATCAAAGAGCTATAGTTGATGCTAACAAAGAAGTATTGTTCACCATTACTGCAGAGTATATAAACCTAATGCTTCAGCTTAAACTAGATCCTAATGCAGTCCCATTATATATAGAGGCTCTTACAAAGCTTTATATTGAGTTAGAATTTCCTAAGAGATTTCAGATCTTCCAAAAATTCATGCCTGCATATGTTGAAATCCAAAAGATTAATCCTCCCTATTCATCTTCCAAGTTTCCTTAAGGATCAAGGAATATCATTTTAATTTTATCCTTTATCCTAGGTTATTTTACTGATGAGCACACTGATGAGTCAATTCTTGGTTTTCTATCTACCTTTGTACCTGGTCAACCTCCTTCTGTCATTTACAATTATGCTGAATACATAGCTGATAGTATCCATGATCAACTTGTGAAATTTCCCACTGAAGGATTTTTCAGATATACATCCTTCTTCTTTCACATGTTCCTTTTCTTCCAAGCAGAAAATTTCCCAAAAAACCTTCAGAAATTGGATGTATAAGGTAATCCATTGTCAGTAATTTTTTGGACCTCTCTGATCAGAAAAGAATCAACAGAATACACTTATGTGGATTTCATAGATTGTTTTATTCATCCAATGATAAAAATGCTTACAAATAGTGTACAGCCTAGGATAAGTAATGAGACAAAGAAAGTGTTACAACTGTCAGAAGAAAGAAAAACTGGAGATTGTTACCTTTACCAAAATCATACAGAGATTATAGTCTGTGGGTCAAACCTCTTGCCATATAAATTGCCAAAATATTTTCCAATGAGAGTGTTTGCCTTAGAGTACATAAAACAAATCCTGAACTCAAACTCTATAAACTTCTTGGCTTCCAAAAAGAAGACTCAGTTCAAGTTGAAGAACCAGGTAGGACCTTTCATTTGCAATCACAGGGATGCATGTACAGAGGTAGCAAAATAGTTGTTGGAATACAAATTTGAAGAAATTTTCTTATGGAATTATGATCCTCATGGAATACTTAGTAAAATGAGGGTAAAATGAAAACTAACCCCTTATATCCATGATAAAAGGTCTGATATTGAACATTTTTCTAATCAAATAGAATGGCTAGACAATACCTTGATGGAAATAGTTAAACAGGGTGATACTAGTCACACCTTGAAAACTGTAAATCAAGAAGAATAAACTACGAAAAAAGTCATAGAATAAGGTACCTATATTGTTGAAACAACAATTGAAACTAGATTCAAGCTCAGATATAATAAGAAACCAAAGATAAATCCAGTTGACAAGGAAAAAGAGACAATTGAGGTTCCATATGAGGAAAATCTAGAGAAGAACATGGAGAATACAACAGTAATTGAAGAAGAGTAGCAGCCTGCTACTTCTAACACTCAGGTGATTGAAAAATAGCAAAGCATGAAAGCATCCTTCTCACAGCAAGTAGGGGATACAGATTTAGACATCAGAGATAAATATAAGCAAATAAAAGCCAAGAATGAAGAAATCAAGAATGAGATTTATTCACAGTATTTAAAGAAAACTCTAGGAATTCAAAATAGGCTTTTGTCAACATTTGATTATTCAAACAAGAAATTTATAATGTTAGTACTTCAACCAATAGTCAAGACACCAAAAATAGCTGCAGATTACAAGAAGGTTGAATTTGAAGTGCCTGTAGAGAGCATCCATCCATTAGATCAGATTGAATTTCATAAACAAACTTCAAAGATGCTATATTCAACTATGGAAATAAAGGAAATGAGTGCCCAAAAACTTTAGAACATTGTTATAAACATGAGAGATCGGATTAGAATTGAAAAAACATCCTCATATGCTAAAGACACTAGAATCAAGTCTTTAGAAGAACTGGTAATTGTAGGGTATGACCCTAAGAATGTAAAAGTTGTAGAAGAAATGATAAAGAAGAAAAATGTTGACATAGCAGCAATTAGAAAGCAGCTAAAACTTCCACCAACAGAAAATCCACAAGCTAAAGAAATTGTGCAAGAGGCAAAACAAAAAGATGAGATGATGAGTCTCATACTACAAATGACAACACAGATTAAGGACATGGAGATAGAAATGGACAAGCTTGTCCAAGAGAAAGAAGCTATAAAAACTCAAAGTGTTCCTCCTACAGTCATTCCCATGGTAACTACAGCAGTTCCATCAACCTTAGTAGAAGAATTGGCACCAAAATTCCCATTGGATACAACTATGCCAGTGACTTCTTCCACTACTTCTGCTACAGAATCATCTACATCAGTAGTGCAACAAACAGATGAAGCTAACAGGCTCATTAAAGCCATTGAAGTGATATCTATACAGAGTAATGAGATAAATAGGTTGGAAAAACAAGTCAAAAACTTGGACGATGCAAAGAAATTAGCCCAAATCAATGCTAAAACAGAGGAGCAGAAAGCCAAAAGGGAAAGTGAACAGTTGAAGAAATTTGAAGCAGAGTTGACTCTAAAGGAACCAATGGCTTACATAAAAAATCAGTTGTGGTCCAAGATCATTGAGTCAATCAATGATACTTGGCCTTCCATTCAGGTAATTGAAAAAAAGGACTTGGTTAAAGTAGCAAAAGAAGAAATTTTGAAGACAAAGGAAGAGCTGGTGCCAAACCCGAAGAGGCCCAAGAAATAATCAAGTTTCTTAACACAAAAAAAAAAGAAAAAGAATTGGATGAGATAGGGATAAATGATAGAACTAAAACAATTGTTGAGGTGAGAAAGGTAATTACAAAGAAAAACCTGATGAAGCGGCTTGAAGAGAAATGTCAAAACATGGATTTGGCCATAACTAGATTTATGGTAAAGTTTGAGATATTGAGACAAAAAGGCTTGCCCAACATTCTTGTTTTAAATGATAAACTAATGAAGCAAGAGAATTACAACAAGAAAATCAGAGATTTTCCCAAAGAACAAGTAAACAACGCAGATTGGCAAGGATTACGTAAAGGCAAAGTGTTGCATAAAAGAATTGAAGATTTGTTTTATTTGCAGCATGAAATAAAACATCTCTTTGTGGTAAAACCAACCTTTGTTAGATACACAGAGGCTGATGAGAATTACAGAAAACTTACCAAAATCAAGTTACCTGATGAATAATTTTGGCAGAAGCTTACTGATTTACTGTAAAAGACAATTTTACAATGAAAGAGGAAGAAAAACATATTTCTGTTTTTACATAGTAAAAACAGAATTTACAGTAGTAAAACAGGCCTATAGCAGATGAAAGAGTCTCAGTGGTTAAAGTGTATCAGTAAACGAATATCAGATGAAGAGATAGAGTTCCAAAACAAATTAAAAGATCTTTTGCTAGCATTGAAGACAACACAACAACCAGCTACACCTAAATCCAAACAACATTTCTATTTTATTTGAATAAATAGGGCAACTTGCTAGTTGTTAAGCAGCTGTCACTATATTTTTGTAAAAGATATTTTATTTTCCTTAGAAAATTCCTATGATTTTGCTAGGATATTTTGTAACACTTTTTGTATAAATACTTCACTCTTTGAAGAATTATTGTGGAATAAATTGCTGAAGATTTCTATAGTCATTTTTGTTGTACCTGAACGGTTTCTTGTAGAAAGTTCAAATAGCAGACTGGATCAAAACCATAAAGCATCATATTTCAGGATTCATGTGATGAGCCATTAAAGTGAAGTACTTTCTACTGTCATTGTTTGTCTTCTTATGTTTTACATGCATTCATAAATGTGTTCTAAATTTGAATGATAAATCAGAAATATTATTACAGAATTTGTTAAAACCACTCTGTCTTGAACTATTTATCATTTATATGTTTTCTGCTGATTTCCAGAGTAGGGAACCCTTAATTTATCCCCTTTCGAATGACCTTTGTCTTCTCCTTCCTTATCCGAATCAAAGAATTCTTAGCTGCTCTTTATCCCGATTAAGCCACTTCACCAATCAGCCTTCAAATATATTTAGTGACTTGTCTATCTTGCCCTGAAAATATTTGTCTTTTGACCTTGACCTTAAGCTTTCTGCTTGACATATTGACTCCTTTTGCCCAATGGAAAACCAGATCTATTACTATCCATCTCATTAAGTGATTTTTCCCACCAACCAAACCAAAATCTTAAAACCAAATTGCACTTATAACTAGCCTAAAATCATATATTAAAAAAAAAGTTAAATCTTATAGAGAGAGCCCTCTCTGAACCCTAGGAAGGCTAGATTCTAGAGTTTAAAAGTAGGTCTGTGGTTACCTCTAATGTTATTTAAACTATAAATCAAAATATCACAACTTTGAGAATTATTAGAGTGATAAAACTTTCCATAATACATCAATTGATTCATCTGTATATTTTGAAGTTGTTTCATCAATTCTTCTCCTTTTGTTTCTTTTAACTACAGCCTTATAACTAGGACTGCAAAAAATATCTAACGAAGGAATATCTTTAGTTTGTAGAGCTATCTGATCTGTAGGGTAGGCCAGTATGATTTCTTTATCATGCACTGCTGGAACTCTTTGTAGTGGATTAACAATTTCCACTATCTTTTGGGGGTGTTCAGGGGTCGAGAAACTCGTTGTCTGATCAATATTGGGTATCTCTTTAGGTGTTTTTATTGCTTCATAAAACTCTTCCCATTAATCTTTTGCTTGTGGTAAACTGAAAAGATCTAGCATGTTGTGACTATGTTGAACTGCTTGAGAATCTTATTCTGTTCCATTATTTCTCGTTTCCTCTAGCATCTCTATCTCATGAATTACTTGGTCAATTATCTTTTCTGAGTTTTCCCTTTTATATTCGGATTCATTTTCAGAGTGATTGGAATTATGAGATTGTTGTTGTTACTGACCTGATTCATCTTCAGAAATATATTTTACTTCATCATCCAGGCTGACACTTGGAGTGTGTTTGTTGTCATCTTCAATAGTTAACAAATTAAGAGGGACTTTCTTTAGTCTCTTGTTTCTATATGCTTGAAAATCTTCAAAATCATCTTGAATTAGTTGGCTAGATGCATATTTGATAATGTATGAAAACTTTTCTGTGCCCTGGAAGAGATCATCAAATCCATCTTCCTCCTTTACAAAAGGCTTTAACTTAAGCTCTGTGATGTAATTTTTAATTACATCATTTGGATCATATAATCATTTTGGCATTACTTCCAATTTCAATAAATGAATTTTGGAAACTTCCTTGTAAGTATGGCCGATGTTAGACAGTGCAAAAGTGCCACATTGTACAGGGAAATTAGGCCAAATAGCCTTGTTAGCATCTTGCAGTTGTTTCCTAACACCATTAACAAGATGATAGGATATTTCTTTTGCAAGTAACTTATCGGGAACATAATAGGGTAAAACATGGGGAGAATCATAACTCCGGAATACTCTAATATATGTAAAATTGTCCTCTGCAAACCATCTAGCTATAGGAAGAATGTCTGCATTGGCTTCTTCAGAAACCCTAGGGGCCCTTTTATTGAAAATCATCTGGTGCATAGGCAATATGACTCCGTAACAGATTTTATAGAAGCGTAGGTGGAAGTCTGAATCCAAAAGTTCTCTATGGTGAATATGAATTGGGGTAGGGTCTTGGGTAGTCAATTTCCATCCCATGATAGGAAAACTAGAAGTAAAACAGATAGCGTCCATGACATAGGTAGACATATAAAGGGGAGGTATTTCTCTGAATGAAATGCTCATTTTATTCATATATTCGGTAATGTGTTTGGCTAGGTTATTAGATAAGATGTTTGCCCAATTCAAAATTGATGAATTGATGATTGCATCAATCAGGGAAACCCATTCTTTTGAGAATCTACTGCTATCAGGTTTGGAAAATAATCTACATAACATACCGGCAGCATAACATTAAGGATTAGGAATTTTGGAAATTGGGTATGTATCAACCTTATCTTGCTTCAACTTCCCCTGATTCTCCTTCCATTCTTGGATTACTTTAATAAGATGTGGATGTTCTCCTCTAAAAGTTTTCAAAAAGTCTTTATCATATTTCTGTTACGGGGGTGGTAGATGGTACATTTCTGTTAAATATTCTGCCCTAAAAGAACCCATAGTTTCTCCCCTTGAATTCTTGAACATTCTATCTTCAATGTTTAAGTGATCAATTGGCCACTTAATCATGTCTGTGTATGGGAGAATCTTTGGTCATGCAGCTATCCTGTGAACGTATGAGCATGCAACGTCAAAAAGAGTTGCGTCGAAGGTAGATGCCATGCTTGTCAAAGAAACTTTGGTTATCAGCCTTGGTCCTTCGCTTTCAAAAAACTTATGCATTTCCTCCCATGTAAAACTTCCACAATATTTGTTGCAGGTGGTTTCTGAAAATAAGGAAGACATCTCTGTATCTTTAATAGACGACGTTTGAGAAATTTCTTTGCCCTTTTTGCTCATTTTTCTCTTCCTCAATTTTTTAAATGGTTTCCTGAAAACAGAGCGAATTTTACAAGTATAGAGTATCAAAGAGACAAATCTATCATTTGTTTCAAACACACATAAGAATATATAAATCTATTAATATATAACATCAATCATCAATCATAATCTCTGAATCAATGTCTCATACACCTTCACGCGTAAAATATATCAATCACTTTAAAGCCGTTAAGACCTTGAATTTCATTTTGATATGACACAAGTTGTCTCACACGTTTGATCCATTAAATGGCATCAGCGCGCGTATCACAAGTTATAACTTATAACCATTTGTAATACTTACCTTAAAGACTGTGAAATTCAATCTGCGCAAATTGCAGATCGCAAATTTTATAGGATAAAAATTTGGCGTATGTTATAAGTTGTGCGAAATGCGAATTATGCTTTTTTGCAAAACTTAAGTGATTGCGATTACCGAAGGTTTTATATTTATTTCTTCATTTTCTCGTCGGGTCCGGGGGGTCGCAACTTATATCGTTTTTCTTTTAATGTATTTTGATTGATTAAGTGAGGTGCGGCGCGATAAAGTAAAAATAACGGTTATTGAAGCTTTTGTAAAGTTCAAATATATCTTCGGAAAAGTTGTATGCATATCGCGGTTCACACATTTTAAAGTTTACGAGTCTTTGAAATTCATAAGATATGCGATGTGCTCAATAAAAATAACGCGGAAAACTTTTAAAAAGAAAATATTTATCTTCTAAGTTTTTGTATAAGAAATCAAAATAATTTTCTATTTATTTCTAAAGGGTCCGTATTTATAAAAATAAATGGGGGTTGTTGTATAGCACAACAATACTACCCGAATTAATCAACATTATTAGCTTTTCCTTCTCGATATGTCCTTCTATCTTGAGATTTTGAGGACTGTTAATTCCTCCCAATGCATTACATGATATGGTCGAACTCATTTATTCTTTCTTTGGGGCTGGTTCCTAGTGTATATCCTCTTATTTTGAAGTTTCTTGTTCATTTTCTTCCTCCTCTTCACAATCTATGTAAAATAATTTCTTCTCGACACACTTATGACATTTATTGTATTTTCTATCACAACTGTAGCAAAGCCCTTTTGCTCTTTTTTCTTCCAATTGTTGTGGTATCAACCTTGTAGGCTGTGGAAGTCTAGGAGTAGTAACAGTTCCATATTTATAGATGTGAGTGGTAGGCTTCCTTGTCGCTATAATTTTACATTCCATTTTTATTTCCAACCTGAATGCCTTCTCCAATGAATCATGTTCCCAAAGGCGAACCTCATGCTGGATTTTATCCTTTAAAGTTTCTATGAAGACATCAATCTTGTGTTCCTCTGGAATATCATTTACCCTTATATTCAATTTTTGGAAGTCCTCAATGTGCTCCACAACTGAACCCTTTTGTTTGAGATTTATCAATTGGATAAAGAAGGTGTTGCTCTTTGTATCCTCATAATGTGCTATAATTTCCTCCATAAAAATTGACCAAGTGACAATTTTTTTAGGGGAGCAAAGCCATTGATACCATACAAATTTATTTTGTTCTAAATATAAAGTTTCAATGCGTACCTTTTCTGTGTTTTGCACATTATTGATATCAAAATATTGCTCCATGTTACGGGATCCTTGCCATCAAACTTCCTCATATCGATCTTTGGAATATGGTGGGTCTTCCATCCAACATTCGAGTTTATGAAATAAAAATTAACATTTATTTTGTTCTCATCATGATTTTCCTCTACTATCTTTTCAATATTAGGAATAATTTCTTGTATCAACTTTGTGAAGCCTTCCATGTGTGCTTTTATATCATTCTTGATGTCTTCCATTGTTTCTTCCGTGTCTTCCATGCCATTCTTCAAAGAATCCATCTTAGCTTCCACGCCTTTCTGAAAACCATCCATATTAGCTTCCATGCCCTTCTTCAAAGCATCCATATTAGCTTCCATTCCTTTCTTAAAAACTTTCATTTCATTTTTTGTTGCTCTTTGTGAGAGCGAAATTTGGTGCACTTGCTCCTGTAATTTTGATATATCATGTTGCACTTCTTCATATTTTGAGTCATAGTAGAGTATTCTGAGGGTTTAATGGGTGTTGAATTCTTTTTAGGGGGAATTTTAGAACCCATTAATGATATCTATGCTTCAATATGCCCTTGGAATCACTTCAAACTGATTTTTCAAACAAGACTTATGTAATTTGAAAAACAAATACACTCCTTTTTCTTACTTTTGAGGAGCTCAATATTGAAACTGAATTATCTTTGTGATTTCAGATCTTAGGTATCTGAAATTTGGTTTTGTAGTAGCTCTCTAAATATTCTTTTGAATGCCATAGATCAGACTTGATGTTGATGCTTCAAGGAAAATTTATGCCTAATCTCCCACAATGACCTATTTATGGACTGGTTCAGTAGAGCGAACTTGTACGGTGTGCCACGGGTCACTATTTCCGCATGTGGCTCTGATATTGATAAATAGGAAAATAAAGTCCTTGTAATTTCAGCTACTATTTACATAATTCCAATATGATGCTCAGAGAGAGCGTTATGACGATTTTTCCAAGGTCAACTCTTTTAGATGAAATTTGGGAGCTTGAAGAACCCCTAACTTCCACAGATCATATCTCCGAAAATATTGCGAACCAAGATCTGAAATTTCAACACAAAGTTCCTCAGGATTTCGGCTTCGCGTGGTAAAAATTTCAGCTTCTGCACCTTCGTAGAAAAAAATTATAGCGAAAATTCCATGATGACATGTTTGAAATAGCAAAACCCTATAATCCAAAGCTTTGGTACCAAATGTTATGAAACCAGCTCCAAAAATAGAAAAAAAGAGAGATAAACACCTTAGAAGTAAGCCACTAAGAGGGGTAAACCTCCTTTACATTACATAAATTAATAATTCTTGGATGATACAGATGAAAAAACCTCCTTTTATATATAGGAGCCCATGGGGTCACAATATAATCCTAGCGGGCCTAGCCATAATAATGTAAGGGCACAATAATAAAAATATGGGGGTTAAAGGGGTACAAAAATAACAATAATGGGGCCACACTAACAAAAATAAGGGACTACACTAGTAATATAGGGACCTAACACCTCATATGCTTGAAAGTGTGTTGTGATTCATAAGAGGATGTTAATTATGTCTTATCAGTAAGCCTAGCAATAGAAAGTTGGGATTGTATACGCCACTTCTAGTACCTTCTCTTCCATGGAAGAGTGTTTCTATGGATTTTGTAGGAGGTCTACCTATGTCTAGGAGAGCTTATGATTATCCTTATGCAGTTGTGGATAGGTTCAGAAAAATGTGTATTTTTATGCCTTGTAAAAGGCAGGTTATAGCTAAAAATATTGTTCAATTATTCTTTCAGAATGTATAGGTACATTTTGGGTTGCACACATCCACTGTTAGTGATCGATATTTTTGCTTTTTCGGGAAATTTTGTTCAATGTTGTGGGGAATCATGGACACAAAATTGAAAAAGAGTACAACATTCCATCTGCAAAGAGATGGCCAAACAGAGGTGGTGAACATAATAGTGATACATATTATTCGTGGGTATTGCAGCAAGCATCCTAAGTTGTGGGATAAACATTTGCATTATATTGAGCATGCTTACAACTGGGCCAAGCATTCATCGACTCAAACATCGCCATTTGAGGCATGCTTGGGATAATTGCCCAAATATCCTTTATATTTTATCTTTGGGAAGGATGTTGCTATTGATGGTCATAGTGACATAGACAAAGCTAAGAGATTCATTGCACAAGTTCAATTGGTACATCAAACAGTTCAAGAACAACCAATTTAAGTACAAGACAAGACATGATAAAAATCATGTGGATCACAATTTCCAAGTCGGTGATGAAGTTTGGCTTCACATTAGCAAAGAGAGACACAAAGGAGAAGTTAAAAATCTAAAACCAATTCGATATGGTCCATTCAAAATTCTAGAAAATATTGGTAATAATTCCTTCAGGTTGTATTTTTCTTCATATATGAAAATTTATGAAGTTGTTAATGTTGAGAATTTAAGGTTGTATGAGCCTCTTTTGATTGAAGATCAAGGAGAGAATGTCTAGATTCCTTCAATTGAATATTTCTCTCCTAAATATCTTGAATAATTGCAACAAGACACCATCCTTGATAGGAAAACAAGGACTTCAAAACAAGGGAACGTGGAATACCTTTGTGTGGGGATCAAGGGGAAAAATCCAAGCAAAGCCAAATGGATTGATATTGGAAGGGTGAGGGAACTGTACCCTCATATTTGTTTTAACTGAATGTGATATTTTGGGATCCAAAAGGTTCTAGTGGGGAGGAATGATCTAGTGGATCAAGAAAATGCTCAAAATTCAAAGTGCTTGGATTGGCTCGAAACTAGCGCCAAAGTGAAGATATCATCACCTTGAATCCAATGAAACTCATTTCACTCAAAAACAACATCAAATTCTCCTGATATCATGTTATGATTGATTTGGAAAATAATTAATATTTTGAAAACGAGTTTGTAGGGATGCCCAGTCAGCAGTTCGTATGGTCACTGGGTAATGATTATGCAAGGTGACTATGTAGTCCATCAGCCAATGGGATGAGGACAAGTGGAATGTGGTGATTGGTCAAATTTTTGTGATTTTCTATTGGTTCATGTGATTTTTAGGCGGACCAATTAGGAGGAGACACATGGGTGATCCTTTTCTTCCATGTGGCCTCCTAATGGGCATGTAAAATTTTATTTGAAGTTGAGCTTGCTCCACAAGGATCAAACACGAGACCTACCACCTACCAACACAACACTCCATCAACATGCATGTGATGGTTATTAACCTCT
The DNA here is from genome assembly GCA_034641835.2 of Pinus albicaulis. Classification (NCBI taxonomy): domain Eukaryota; kingdom Viridiplantae; phylum Streptophyta; class Pinopsida; order Pinales; family Pinaceae; genus Pinus; species Pinus albicaulis. The sequence goes on along the minus strand of CM076583.1, from coordinate 913,420,877 downwards.
ATGGATTAAAAGTCATATTTAAAGTTTCATTTTTGCGGAGTCGAGGGTAGGGATCAGGGTTAACCCTAGACCTTGGCCCACCCAACCACACCACGTGGTGGCATATGAGGTCTAGGGTTAACCCCAGTCCCAACCATATCATACATTCAATACACCAAAAATTGAAGTCATGTATTGAAACTTACGAGAAACATGTTTATACACCACTCAAACCATATGTTATACACGTTATCCAAAGCTTGGAGCAGATAAGGGTTGATACTCTGGTGGTTAGGGTCTGCACCAGGAACATGTTGCACTCACCAACAATTTATGTTATGGTTAATGGCGCATGGGGAGCATAACCTACCTTGGCTAGGGTTCCTGTAAACCAAACCACAACGCGATAAACTATCCCACAGTTCAACTGGAATTAAACCATCGACAAGAAATCGATTCCAACAACCCCACATCTGACGGTGATTCGTATGCCACTTGACACAATTTTATTGGGTTCAAGGTCGGCATACGAAATTTAATGAAGTGACAATTTTCACCTGGTGCCGTGGGAATCTTGCTGGTGCAGGGTGAATTTGTCACTCCACGTGGCCGAAAAAGTCATAAATTGTAGAACAATTTTCAGGTAGGTGTGAATTGGAGGACAATTAGCAAAAAAAATTCTATGGAGCATAACTCAATCATTTTTTCACCTTTTTAGGTGCAGAAAGAGCCTAGCACGGGTTTTTTGACTTTTCTAGAACCATTGGAGACATTGTTTTAAAATTTTGAGCATTGTAACTTTATGTAAAAACATATTTTTGAGCATGATGAAAGAGGCTCAACATTGGAAGCTCGAATAGGAGATGTAGCCCAGGAGGGGTGAACTCCTTCATCATTTGTTGTCTTGTGTGTACTATTATGGTATTGATGTCTTGTTTATTTTCTACAAAAATTAGTTTTAAATCATGTTAATGTGTTAATGAAATTGACATAATTGGTTAAAAAACCTAAACAATTCACTTGCAATTTTCAAAACAGACTCTCAAGTTTTCATATACATATCACATCAAAACCCTCCGAAAATTTTCCAACACTTAATTTTGGAGCCTACTCAGAATATTATGGTATGTCATCCTATGGCCACTCCATGGTTGTTTGATGATTTGTAAAATGTTTAAGCCTTCTTCCTAGTTTTAACTGTCAAGTCATTTGCACACACATGCTCAATCTTCGATGAGTTCATGAGAACTCTTCCTTCATGCAAGCTTTATTAGGAATGGCATCGTCCATCAAGACAATTCTTGTGCAATGTTCAACTCATGTTGTCAGTCAGTGTGCACTTTCGTTGACAGTCTCCCTCACCTTGGTTGCAATTGTACTTCTATTATTGTGACTGTTGTCAACTTTTTATTTTGCGTGACTTTGTGTTCACAGGTTTCCCTTTCATTTTCGTGACTGTCAATTTTTTCTTGTTTTTTTCCTTAACAATTGTCGCACTCATGTTATCTTCACTCTGACATGTGTTGCATTCAATTTATTTAACTTTTGCAAGTGTTGCCTTGCTATCGTTTAAAATTGTCATTGTTTTTCATGAGTCCTATGTATTCCTTTGGCTTACACCAATGGCATTCATGTGTTTGATCATGCAGGAAGCTTGAGCGCACTCCTTTGACATGAAGACTTGTGTCATCTTTGAGCACATGAGCACACCTTGAAGGCCTGAAGCTTCACTCCTTTTTAGTATATCTGACAAGAAAATGTATAAAAATGGAAAATGTGCCCAAGAAATAACACCATATAAAATAAAACTTCATATCTTCATTAATATCAAACCCTTGAGGTAGGGAAACACCATACAAACACTCCTTAAGGAAGGAGATCACTCCACAAGATATATGCTTGTCAATACCATAATCCTTGACTTCTCTCAATGGAGAGTCTCTAGTCTCTATATAGGTTTCATACATGCATTACCATGGGTAGTTACTATGGGTTTCTCAATACCATGGGGTTATCACTTTATTCCCTAGCTACATGTGGTCCCTTGCCTAATGTGGGTTAACCACTTTATTTATTAACGATGGCCCATTTATTTATCATTCTTACATTATTACCCTTGGGTACCTCCCTCAATACCCTATATTATCCCCCCTAGGTATACTACATTACACCCCCCTTAAACATGTTTCGTCCCCGAAACATCAGAAGAACACAAATAATAAGATCTACACAAAAGAGTATTCCACTGGTACCATTCACATGCATCTAGCCATCCCAGAGAAAGTTGAACACTTGATCTAGTTGGTGCCTCACTCGATTGAGATGGAAGTGGGTTCTGGTGGTCCCTCTGTGTTGATGTGTTGTGGGTGGATCGTCGCACCTCTCTATGTGTCGTCCAGGGGTTGTTGTTCTTGTTTCTAATTCGTTTCCACCTTGTTGGTTTTTGTATTGCTGGGTGATGTGGGTGGTGATATGTTGAAGCATTAAATGATGGAATATATTTTATTAATTCCTCCACTATTGGTGATGGAGTGGTATCTGGTGCTTTTGTTGGTATCGACTTTGATGTTTGTGTTTGGTTGTCTACCATCAAAGGCTCATCATATGATGTGTCTACGTCGTTAGAGATTTGTGCTTCTTCCTCCGTAGTCTCTTCATGGTTCCTAATGCAAATATCTTGCAATGTAATTTTGTTCTTTTTATACCAGAGCTTCATGAATTTCTTTTGCACATTAAAATTGACAGTACCAATGGATTCCATCCAAGGGTGTCCCAAAACAATATCCACAACAGTCATATCTAAAGCATAAAAATTAGAATGCAACACATATGTATCCATAGAATCTTCAAATATTTATAAATTTTAACATCTTCATTATCAACCTGTGTGTTTTCAATATGTTTTGCTAGAACTTGCAATTTTTTAGCCAAATTAACATTGATACAATTATGCTTGCAACTAGGAATGATAGACACAATGATGTTCTCTTTCTGAATACTTCCATTAACCTGTAATATGGAAATATTAGTAGAAAATAAGTCTTTATGGCTCTTATTGTCCTTCTTTCCGTCTTAAGACCACTTGTCCAAAATGACTTTTTCAAGTTCTTTCTCGGGAAGTTTCCTCACTAAGTTTTCAAGTGAGGTCCACCATTTATTTGCCTCATCTTTCATATGAAGCCCTATGGAACATATCCAAAAATATGGGGATTGAGCCTTGTGATATTGTAAAAATTATTCAATATTAGGGCCATCATCTTTTCCTGTAAATGTCATCTTGCAAGAACCCCTAAAACATAGTAAGGGTTTTGAAGAAAATCACTTTGGAAAAAAATTAAAATAGGCATAACTCGGTCAACATAACTCATAATCCTTATTATCACCTATTTTTGGAAATGGAACGACGATTTCACATCTTATGTAATTAAAATCTCAATCTGAGCACTCTGGAAACTCAGATTCGCGCTGGAACTGTCCTACCGTCCCAAATTTTTTTAAAATAACTGTTTTTAAATGAATGATATCTCCCTCATCCGGACTCCAATTCGATCGATTGTTTTTTTGAAATTGGGATATTTTTCAAGGGGAGCTCAACTGTATAATTATTTGTTTAAAATTCTGCACGAAAATGACAAAAAATGTCAGGAGATCCACCATACAAATCAGAACAATTTCTGCAACACAGCTAAATTTAAATCAACGATATCTCCCTCATCCGAACTCCGATTCGACTGATTTATTTTTTGAAATTGGGTACTTTTTTAAAAATAATCAAAATATTCTATTTATTTCTGAAAATTTTGTGCTAAAATATCCATACATTCTCTGCAAACTTGCCACCCAAAAATTTCCTGCAAAAAAAAAAAAAAACAAATCTCCCCAACTCTGCCCAAGAAAGTGCTTTGATACCGCTTCTAGTAGATCTCACAAGAAAATTTATAAAATGATAAATATGCCCAATAAATAACACCATAGAATATAAAACTTGAAATATTCATTAATATCAAAACCCTTGAGGTAGGGCAACAACATACATTCACTCCTTAAGGAAGGAGATCACTCCACAGGCCATATGCTTGTCAATATCATAATACTTAACATCCCTCAGTGGAGAGTCTCTAGCCTCTATATAAGCTTCATACATGTAATACCATGGGTCTCTCAATACCATACATCCAATACAATGGGATTATCACTTTATTTCCTAGCTACATGTGGTCCCTTGCCTAATGTGGGTTAACCACTTTATTTATTAACTATGGCCCATTTATTTATCATTCTTACATTATTACATCATATTATTCCCTTGGGTACCTCCCTTTGTATCCTATATTATCCCCCCTAGGTATACTACATCGGTCATCTCTTTGGAGTGAGCCCTTGCACCCTCTTTGTCTCTTTGAGCGCATCAGTGCACCTTGAAGGCCTGAAGGCAAGAAGCTTCAATCCTTCGTCTCTTCAGAGTGCACCCTTGTACCCCATGAGCTTTCCCTCTATTTCTTGGGTGCACTAGCACACCTTCAAATCCTCTTGTGAAACTTGACAAGTTTAAATTTTCCTTCCTAATCAAGCCTTCATCTTTTAATCCTCTCGTGAGTCTATCATGATCATATCATTCCATGAGCTAGGTAGTGATAGGGTATATATTTTAAACTGATTTTCCTTGTCTCTAGTTATTTTAATTCACAATAGTACCATATCAACATGATAAGGTGATTCTCAAGAGAATATAGCAAGGAGAAAGCCTGAAGAAACACCTACAGATAAGAAGAACAAAATAGAGCTATCATGGAGACATGAAGCAGATCATGGATCGAAACGAAAAGAAGACATTTCATGATGACTTTAAGGATTCCAATGTTGATCTAAGACCCTTTTGAGGGTGAATATAAGAAACAGAGTGGATATTTCATGAAGATAAAGCATAGATTTGATCTGTCATGAAGAATGAAACATGAAGCAAAAAGGAAGACAACTTGGCTTTTCCACCTCATCATGAAGTCCATGTTATGATTGTGAAGTTGTAACTTGTACAAGTGTTATCATAGTGGTCAATGTATGTCCATGTGTCATGCCACATCATCATGTGGAGTGTAATGATGTATTTTCAAAGAAAAGGAAAAATTATAATATGTGGAATTCTAAGAGTCATATGTGGAACATGAAGAGTCACATAGTCATATATGGACAAATATTGTATAGAAGACCAAAAGTCATTTGGAAGTTCAAGAATTTTTTAGAAGTCAAAATGACACACTAGAAGTCCAAGAGTCATGAGGGTAATCCAAGAGTCATGAGGATATGAAAGGTCATTTTTCTTTTTGTAAAAGAAACCTATTGGAGGCGTAAGCTTCAGAGAGCTAGTCTTGGCTTCTCTACTTGACATAGGAGAGAAAACTATTCTTTGGAGAAGTAAAAAGTGATTTAATGCTCCACTATTGGAACTAGTGTCTCATCATTGTAACAGTGTACTTGGATCTTTCACTTTATAATTTAATTCAATGATCCAACACATATTCTTGCATGTATCATAAATTTTTTAGGAATATTCTTGGTATGTTTACGGTATATTTTGTTTTCATATGTATTGGAGAAATTGAACTATTTCGGTGGCTTTGGTACTTGTCCTGTTGAATGTGTGTTGTATTTTTTTTACAATCATTGTGTGAAATATTTTTCTAATGAATATTTTTATGCTCTTGCATGTCTCTCTTAGGTTAGGACTATTACTTCCTTCTAGAAGCTCACATTTTGTCTCCTGCTCATGAAGATATCCTTTTAAAAATTGCAATTGGTGTGTCACAATATCCACTTACTTTCTTATTCAAAGTTTAGGCATATAATATCTTATGTTCTCTGTTGAAACCAAGATGAACCTTTGTGTTATGGTGGTCGGGCTGATACTCTGGATGGGTCTCCTACTCCAACAAATGTGAGGTCTAAATGGGAATTCATATTTGGGATACCGTTGTATGTTAGCGGTATACATCACCATCAACATTTTCTTATTAGATGGTGAAATTGTTTTAAAATATTCCACCGATCGAGGTGCGAGAAATATCATACTGGACTACAGGTATTGCGTTGTCATGGTCGCATGATTCAAGGTAATTAAAGCCAAGGGGTGGTGTGGAAACCCCACACATGCACATGCATGTGTAAATCCCAAGAGATGTACATCGATCCAAGGCAAGGAATATTTTATGTCATTCGAGTGATAGGAAGGTGGAATCTCCTAGTAAATAACTATTATTTCTAGGACATTCTTGGAATATTTAAATTCATCATAGTGAGAAGAGGCATCGGTTGCTCACAGGGACTAGTGAACAACGAGATGTCAATCTACAAGAGAGAAACCAGGGCCAGGCTCCAAGCAAGGAACTTCTGTGAATATGTCATGTTTCTTTCTCCCCTCCCTTTGATGCACATAGATTGTATGAATAACGGTGAATATTGGGAATGGTAGATTGATTGGTCTTAGAACCAGAAGCTAATTTTGGATTATGTTTGGAATGGGGCTTATAGACATGTTTTTTTACACTCTATGGATCCCAATCATCTTCAATTTTTGGATGAATTATTATGCCCAATGACAGGCCTGCAATGGAAACTTCAATTCCCTTCGTCACCTGATGGGCTTCCCTTGTGATCTCTCTTATAGATACGAGGGGTTTTTAAAAACCCCAACCCTTGATTTTGATAAATATGTAACAAAGGAAGCCTTATGTGTTAAAGGAATGACTCAAGAAACCCAACTGTTAGGTCCTTATATTACTAGTATAGTCCCTTATTGTTGTTAGTGTAACGCCCTTATTGTTATTGTTGTACCCCTGTAGCCCCCATATTGTTATTATTGTGCCCTTACATTATTATTTTTAGGTCAGCTAGGATTACATTATGGCCCCATGGACTCCTATATATAGAGAGGAGGTTTTTTCATTTGTATCATCCAAGAATTGTTCATTCATGTAATGTATTGGAGGTTTCCTCCTCGAAGTGGCTTATTTATAAGGCGTTGATATCTCTTTTCTTCTCTTTTTGGATTTGGTTTCACAACATTTGGTATCAGAGCTTTGGATGTTAGGGTTTTGCTACCCCAAACAGGTCATCGTGGCATTTTCGCTATAACTTTTTTTTATATGAAGGTTTAGAAGCTAAAATTTTTAGAGTGCGAAGCCGAAATCTTGAGGAACACCATCACACAATTTCAGAGCTTGGTTCGCAATATTTTCGAAGATATGATCTGTGGAAGTTAGGTCTTTTTGCAGGCTCCTGAATTTAACCTAAAAAGGTCATCGTGGAATTTGTGCTATAACTGTTTTTCTATGAAGGTTCAGAAGAGGAAATATTTAGGGCACGAAGAAGAAATCCTGAGGAAGATCTTCACAAAATTTTAGAGCTTGGTTCGTAATATTTTCAAAGATATGGTCTGTGGAAGTTAGGTCTTTTGCAGGCTCCTGAATTTCATCTCAAAGAGGTGATCGTGGGAAAATCTTCATAACTCTCTCTCTGAGCATCGGATTAGAATTCTATAAAAATTGGTCACAAGTACACGGACTGTAGTTTTCTCTATATCAATTTCAGAGCCGAAGGATGAAATAGTGACACGTGGTAGGCCGTACAAGTTCGCTCTACTGAACTAGTTCATAATTAGGGTATCATAGGTGATTGGGCATAAATTTGTCTTCAAGAATCCAAATCAGGTCAGACCCGTGGCATTCAAAAGAAGATTCAAACTGCTACTTCAGGGCCAAATTTCAGCTATTGAAGATCTGAAATCACAGAGATAATTTAGTTTCAATATCAAGCTCCTCAAAATCAAGAAAAAGGTGTGTATTTTTTTTCAAATTGCATAAGTCTTGTTTGAAAAATCAGTTTTAGGTGATTCCAAAGGCCTATCGAGCATAGATATCAGTATTGGGTTCTAAAATGCATCCTAAAAATAATTCAACACCCATTAAGCCTTCAGAAGGCTCTACTATGACTCATGAAGACAAAGAAATGCAACATGAGATATCAAAAGTCCATGAGCAAGTGCACGAAATTTCTCTATCGCAAAGAGAAACAAAAAATGAAATGGAAGTTTTGAAGGAAGGCGTGGAAACTAAGATGGATTGTTTTAAGAAAGGCGTGGAAGCTAAGATGAATGGTTTGGAAGCTAAGATGGATGGCATGGAAGTTGGCATGGAAGCTAAGATGGATGACATGGAAGCTAAGATCAATGAAAAAATGGAAAACATGAAGAATGATCTAAAAGTAGACATCGAAGGTTTGGAAAAGTTGATACAAGAAATGTTTCCTAATGGTGAAAAGATAGTAGAGGAAACTCATAATGAGAACAAAATAAATGTTAATCGTGATTTCATAAACTCTAATGTTGGCGGGAAGAACCACCATATTCCAAAAATGGATATGAGGAAGTTTGATGGAAAGGATCCTGTAACATGGATACTACAGATGGAGCAATATTTTGATCCCCATAACGTGCAAAACACACAAAAGGTACGCATTGCAACTTTACATTTAGAACAAAATACATTTGTATGGTATCGATGGCTTTGCTCCCGTAAAAAAATTGTCACTTGGTCAATTTTTACGGAGGAAATGATAGCACATTATGAGGATACAAAGAGCAACACCTTCTTTAGCCAATTGATCAATCTCAAACAAAAGGGTTTAGTGGCGGAGCACATTGAGGACTTCCAAAAATTGAATATAAGGGTAACTGATATTCCAGAGGAACACAGGATTGATGTCTTCATAGGGAATTTAAAGGATAACATCCAACATGAAGTTCACGTTTGGGAACCAGATTCATTAGAGAAGGCATTCAAGTTGGCAAGAAAAATTGAATGTAAAATTATGGCAACAAGGAAGCCTACCACTCACATCTATAAAGATGGAAGTATTGCTACTCCTAGACTTCCACAACCTACAAGGTTGACACCACAACAATTGGAAGAAAAAAGAGAAAAAGGGCTTTGCTACAGTTGTGATAGCAAATACACTAAAGGTCATAAGTGTATTGAGAAGAAATTATTTTACATAGATTGTGAAGAGGAAGAAGAAAATGAACAAGAAGAGGATATACACCAGGAACCAACCCTAGAAGAGGAAGAAATGAATCCGAACATATCGTGTAATGCACTGGCAGGAATTACCACTTCTCAAACTCTCAAGATAGAAGGACAAATCAAGAAGAAAAAGGTAATAGTGTTGATTGATTCAGGTAGCACCCATAATTTTATTCATTGTAAGGTAGCCAAGGAATTAAATTGTTTCCTATACCCAGCACCAGAATGTCAAGTGATGGTTGCAAATGGAAGAACTATAAATTGCTCTGGAAAATGCCATAATATCAAGCTAACCATGGGGGAATATGTGTTGACTAGTCCAATGCTTTCCATTCCTATGGGAGGTGTTGATGTTGTACTAGGAGTACAATGGTTACAATCTTTGGGGATGGTAGCTTTTAATTTTCAAGAACATTTCTTGAAAAAAATTTCAGAAGGAAAGGAAGTCGAATTGCGGGGTATTGCAGGGAAGTCGGGAAAGATAATAAGCTCTAATGTCATGACAAAGCTTCTAAAGAAAGAACAACGAGGCGTAATTGCACAATTATGCTCACTCGAAGTTCCAACATCAAAATCATCTATTTCTGCAGATCTCCAACAAGTCTTGGACAATCATTCCAAGGTGTTTGAAACTCCCAAAGGACTCCCACCTATTCGTGATCATGATCATGCTATTCATTTGATTTCAGGAAGTGTTCCTCCAAACATCCGGCCTTATAGATATCCTTACTTCCAAAAGAGCGAAATTGAACGTATGATTGCAGAAATGTTAGAGGCGGGTATAATTTAACCTAGTCAAAGTTCTTTCTCTGCTCCTGTAGTATTGGTACACAAGAAGGATGGATCATGGCGAATGTGTCCGGATTATAGGGAGCTCAATAAGCTCACCATTAAAGATAAATTTCCCATTCCTGTGATTGATGAATTATTGGATGAATTGCATGGAGAAATTTATTTTACCAAGTTGGATCTTCGTTCAGGATATCATCAAATTAGAATGAAGACTGAAGATATTCCAAAAACAACATTTCGAACTCATGAGCGTCATTATGAATTTTTGGTCATGCCTTTTGGCCTTACCAATGCACCTTCTACATTTCAAGGGTTGATGAATTCCATTTTCAAACCCTTCCTTAGAAAATTTGTGCTAGTATTTTTTAATGATATACTAATCGACAGCAGGTGTTGGAAGGATCATGTTCAACATGTTGACAGGGTGCTCAAATTATTGGAGGAGAAACAATTATATGCAAAAACGTCCAAATGTTTCTTTGGAGTACAAGAGGTGGAATATCTGGGCCATATTGTATCTCATGAGGGTGTTAAGGTAGACCCTAACAAAATTAAAGCCATTAAGGAATGGAAAGTCCCCACAACCATAAAGAAATTGTGTAGATTTCTCAGGTTAACAGGGTATTATTGCAAGTTTGTTAAGAGTTATGTGAGAATAGCAGCACCTCTAACAACATTATTGAAGAAAGATGCATCTTCATGGACTCCTGAAGCAACTAAGGCGTTTGAGCATATTAAAGAGGCAATGTGCCTAGCACTAGTCTTAGCTACGCCGGACTTCACAAAAACCTTTATTGTGGAATTTGATGCCTCAGGAAATGGAATTGGTGTTGTTTTAATGCAAGAAGGAAGACCCATTGCTTTTGAAAGTCCTTCAATCAAAGGAAAGTATTTACAAAAGGCTACTTATGAGAAGGAAATGTTGGCAATACTACATGCACTAAAGAAATGGAGACCTTACCTAATATGAAGACACTTCAAGGTAAAAATTGATCATGATAGTCTTAAACACTTTTTGGAACAAAGATTATCTTCAAAAGAGCAGCAAAAGTGGGTCACAAAGACGTTGGGTTATGACTTTGAAATCATCTACAAAAAAGGGAAGCTAAATGTTGTTGCAGATGCACTCTCAAGAAAGGATGAGGAGGTGGAAGCATTGCTTTGTGCCATTTCTATTATCCAACCATATTGGATAACTGAAGCAAGGGATGAATGGAAGAAGGACGAAGAAGTTTGGACACTCATTCAAAAGTTGCAGCAAGATCCTAGTACATCTGATACATTTAGTTGGAAAAATGATTCCTTATGGTACAAAGATCCCTTATATATTTGCAAGAATTCCCAACTAAAACAAAAGATTCTTTTGGAATTGCACGCTTCTCCTTTAGGAGGACACTCGGGATTTTTTAAAACTTACCATAGGGTGAAGAAAGAATTTTTTTGGGATGGCCTTAAATATGATATTCAAAAGTTTCTGGTGAAATGTTTGGTTTGCCAACAAAATAAAGTTGATACAATTAAGACCCTGGGTCTTCTACAACCTTTATCCATTCCAAGTCAACGTTGGGAGGAGATTTCAATGGATTTTATCATAGGTTTACCTAAGTCCGAAGGAGTGTCATCATGGTGGTAGTTGATAGAATTACCAAGTATGCACACTTTTGTGCATTATCTCATCCATTTAAAGCAAGTACAATTGCTACTGCGTTTATGGAAACAATTCAAAAGGTACATGGAAACCCGAAGATTATTGTAAGTGACAGAGATCCCATTTTTATAGGAAATTTTTGGACGAAATTATCTTCTTGTTTGGGTACTCAACTAGGTCATAGATCATCTTATCATCCTCAATCCGATGGTCGAAAAGTGATAGTGAATAAATTTTTGGAATTCTATCTTCGTTGTTTTGTATCTGATAAGCAAGAAAAATGGGTCAAGTGGTTACCTCTCGCTGAATGGTGGTATAACACTTCCTTCCATACTATAGAAAAAATAACCCCATTTATGGCACTTTATGGATATCATCCACCATCCATCACATCTTCTTTAAGGGAAAATTCTAGGGTTCAAGCAGTGGAGGATCACATTGAGCATCAACAAGAAGTTCTCCAACTCTTAAAGGATAACCTAAATTTGGCACAAAATTGAATGAAACAACAGGCAGATCAACATCGCAGTGAGATAAGTTTTGATGTGGGAGACTAGGTATTTTTATGGCTACAACCATACAAAAAAATGTCCCTCAAGCAAGCTAAGAAGGATAATAAATTATTGCCAAAGTACTATGGTCCTTACAAGGTGTTACAAAAGATTGGTGCTATGGCATACAAATTGGAGCTTCCTACTTCTTCGCGAGTGCATCCAGTTTTCCATGTTTCATGCTTAAAAAATGTTATAGGGGAAAAACTTCCAGTTCAAACAATATTTCTAGAACTTGATGAGGAAGGAAAAACCATATTGGAACCTAAAGCAGTCACGAAAATAAGAACTTGACAGCTACGAAATCGATCAATTTCAGAGTATCTCGTCAAATGGAAGAAATTACCCATTGAAGATTCTACATGGGAGGATGAGAATTTTATACAGAAACACCCGGAGCTACTCAAGCGTTGAGGACAAAACTTTTTTGAAGGAGAGGAGCATGTTAGGTCCTTATATTACTAGTATAGTCCCTTATTTTTGTTAGTGTAACCCTCTTATTGTTATTGTGTACCCCTGTAACCCCCATATTGTTATTATTGTGCCCTTACATTATTATTTTTAGGTCGGCTAGGATTACATTGTGGCCCCATGGACTCCTATATATAGAGAGGAGGTTTTGTCATTTGTATCATCCAAGAATTGTTCATTCATGTAATGTATTGGAGGTTGCCCCCTCGAAGTGGCTTTTTTCTAAGGCGTTGATATCTCTTTTCTTCTCTTTTTGGAGCTAGTTTCACAACACCAACCAAGAGGTAAGAACCGCAAGAGGAGCTCACCCTCATTCACATACCAACATGTAACTCTTTTAACCATCGAATTTTTAACATGAATGCAAGAATATTTATGGTTCGTGGAGAAACTTGCAGATTATGATTTCACATCATATAGGTTTTAGTTATAATTCAAATTGTTGTGTGTTTCCCTACTAACATGTTTCCTACAAGAACACCACTAAGAGAAAAGAATATCAAAAACCCTGATAGCCAGGCCTTAAGCTCAAATTTCAAGTATTACAGGAATGACAAAATTCAAGAGAAGGCTCAAGTGGGCCTATTAAAGAATGTAATCCCAACCACTTGCTAGGTGTCGAAACTGTCATTCCAAGTGTCCAGTTTAGTTTCCAATTAGTTCTGTTTAGTCGAGTTTAACTCCAGTCATTTATTGTTGATGTTTCCAATGTAATCTTATTTAAGTAATTCGTAATATTGTGAAGAGCAATCCTCTGCTCCACTTCTTTTAAGTTTTCAATTCTTGTCATGGTATCGGAGCTAGTTTGCATAAGCCTCCCCAGAGAGCAGCAACAGAGCCAAGTTGGAGCATTAGAGAGGAGAGGCGAGCCTGCATAAGACTCTTTGACAGAGCAGCAGAAGTTTGAGGAAAGTTGAAGACGCCTCCTGCGAAGAAGCAGAAGAAGAACAAAAAGGCCAGGCAAAGCCCATGAAGGTTATGGCTAAAGAAATTGAAGAAAGCCAATTTGAGAAAAAGGCTGAGATTGATAACACACTGTTTTAAAGGATGCTCAGCGTTATTAACGCACCCCAGAAGAGACAAGAGTCGCGTCAGCGTTTCTGTTATAACACACTGTTTAAGAAGACTCCTAGTGTTACTAATGTAGGAGACAAGAGCATAGGGCCGCATTAGTTCCAACTACTTACACGGATTTTGAAGTGACGTGGGACCAGACTGCAATTAGTTTTATTAAGGTAAATGCGGGTCCGAAGCTGGAGCACCGCGTTAATGAAATTTACCAAAGAAAATTCATATGAAGGTATATTGTTTTAGAAACTGGGGTCCGGCGTGGAGCAATTGCGTTAAGGTATTTTTCGTTAATGTAATCTGTGTGATGCATTAATGTGATACATGAAGGTCAACGCATTCAAAGGATTTTAAAAAGTTAAATGCATGAAGGTATGAAAGCATTTTCGTATTCAAAGGAATTGTTTTGAAAACAACTCGTAAGTTAATGAAAGAAAGGCATATTCAAAATTCATTAAAAAAAAAGAGCATTCAACGTATTTATGTAAATGATTTTAAAGCTTTATGTGAAGGTTTTTAAAAGCGAGCCAGCCCATTTAAAAAAAAAAAGGAGTGTGAATAAAAAAATTTTAAAAAAGTTTTTTTTTATATACAAAAAAAAAGGCTTCAAGGTATGGTTAAAAAGGAAAGCTTTATAAAATAGATTATGGGCATTGCAATATTTCAAAGGAAAAAGTTTTTCTTTTAAGTTTAATAAAAGAAAAACTTAAAATTACAAGAGCTTGGTGAAAGTGAATCTATAGAAAGAGATTTTTTGAGGAAAAGAATTTTTTAGAAGCAATATATTTGATGCATATGTAGACTCATTTTTTTGTGGAAGCCAAGCAATGAGGTCATGGGAAAAGCCAAGAGGCTAAAGCAAAAACAGAAGATGTTCGAGATCTTTTTAGATCAGGAAATAAAGAGGCAAAAAGATGCCTATGCAATAAAATGCATAAAAGAATATGTTGATGACAGCGTTCTCCCTCTGATCTCAGATGCCAAGATAGCCAAGGAGGCATGGGATACCCTTGACAGGTGTTTTGGTGCAAGGGGGAGTCTTGAAGATGAATATAAAGGTGGATTTGTAGCAACAGATCTAAAACGAGAGGAAGATTATGTTGAATTCCACTGTTCTCAGCCACAGGAGGATGACGTCTACGAAGAAAGTGCAGAAGCAGTAGAGAGAGAGCGAAAAGATGCTCGTGAACCCCACTGTGCACAGCCACAAGTGGATGAAGAGAATCCAACAACAAAGCTTGCTGATGACATGGTGATACCACCAACACAGCTTGTTGATGATGATTTAATGACTTTGGCAACAGAGCTTGCTAAAGATGAAATGGTGAATACAACAACAGAGCTTGCTGATGATGATTTGATGATTTCAACAACATAGCTTGCTGATGATGTTTTTATGAATCCAGCAACAGAGCTTGTTGATGATATGGTGATTCCAGCAACAGAGCTTGCTGACGAGGATATGATGAATCCAGCAACAGATTTTGCTGATGATATGATAAATCCAACGATTAATATTGTTGATGTAAACTTTGATAATGAATTTTTGGCTAATGATGACTAGTTGCAGATGATGCAACAAAAACATGATATTGACATGATGTTATTTGGTGAGATAACCCCACTTTAGTTAGTGGAAGACAACCTGATTGCACTAGGTTAGTGAAGAAAAGACAAAGATAGAAATAGAGATAAAGACAATCTGCAAAGGGAAAGCAGAAACAGAGAAAGAGGCAGAGAAGGAAGTGCAACAGCAGAAAGCTCTCATTGCAGAGAAAAAGGAATAAATAGCGAAAGAGGCAGAGACAGAAGCAAAGAAATAAGTCTATAAAGAGAAAACAAAGTCAGAGGAAGTGCAATAGGAGAAAGCACTCTCTGCAAGTATTTTTAATTCTAACATTGATTTCAAGTGTGAAGGTACACAGATTGATTATGAAGAAGAGTTAAAGTTTACTGAAACATGGCTTGCAACACCATGTCTGGATGAGATATACACAGAAGATGTAGATATGAATGTTGAATATGACATGCATGATGAACATGTCAATGCAATTTTCATGCATTGGAGTTTTGAAGAAATAATATATTATTCTAATCCTATGTTGCAGAAGATTGATGATGATAAGCACATTACAAAAGGAAATATGTGGCAGTAGCCCACATGCAATTCATTTCTTAAAGAAGTCCAGGACATGCTTAGACAACCTGGAACAATAAAATACTTGCACCAGAAAATCAAGAAACTGAGGTTTGAAGGATACAACAAAGCGAAAAATTTGAAACAATTTAGAGGCTATAGAATCTAGAAAAAGAGAAGAAGAAAACCAAATCTAGTTGAAAGTCAAATTTGAAATTATAAGCCTCGCTGAGACATAGACCAGTAGGTATCTTAATTAAATTTTTATGTGGTTGTAATTAAAGGGGAGTGTTAAAGAATATAATCCCAACCACCTGCTAGGTGTCGAAACCGTCATTCCAAGTGTCCAGTTCAGTTTCTAATTAGTTTAGTTTAGTCGAGTTTAACTCCAGTCATTTATTGTTGATGTTTCCAATGTAATCTTATTTAAGTAATTCGTAATATTGTGAAGAGAAATCCTCTGCTCCACTTCTTTTCAATTTTCAATTCTTGTTAGGGCCTAAGACATCAGGCCATGAGCACACTAAGCCAGAGTCATGAGCTACTTAGTGGAAGAAGAGGTCGACATTGCGAGCCAAACAGTGGCAGTTTTGGTTCTGGGTAGCGTCAAAATGGTAGAGGGAGGGGTTACAAATGTGGATCCTGACTTGAGATGGAGGCTACAACCCTTTACATGGCCTCATCTCCATCCACTGTCAGCGCAATATTGGAATAATGGGAGAATGAGTTGAATTTTTTCCTAGAACCAAGCAGGGTAGAGCTATCATGGGATTGGGGAAACAATATAATTGACCTTGGACAAACCAGAGGGAGATGAAACATGTATACGCACACTCTTCTTTGATATTGTAGAATGAAGACATTGTTGACCAAAGCCATGATGACAGATCCAAAGGGACCACGATAGTCTCAGGGAGAATTGGTCATGCTTCGTCACGACATTCAACGAGTGAAGTTTGGTATGAATCAAGTGATTGGGAGATTCAAAATAATTGAGGCACACATCCCCTGTATCTCACTGTCGTCCTAGCTGGGATCCACGGCAAAGGATCCAAACCCTATTGAATCATTTGATGATTAGTCTCTATTATTTTCAGTTAGTAGTCTTTGGGCATAGTCTAGTTAGTGTTAGTGGTCTGCATGATAGTGCACTGTTTTTAGCAATCTTTGACTTGATTAAGACTTTTAAATTTTGGTCTCGATATGACTCCACCATATGGTCAACATACCCAGTTTCCCTATAGAAAATTTGAGATCATTTGGTTCATTTTTTGAACTTGCATGTATAACCTTCCTTTTCAAAATGAAATAAAAAGATCCAAATCCATCTTACATATTAAAAAAAAAAAAATTTTAAAAAAAAAAAATTTAAAAATTGTTTAAAAAAATTATATGAGAATCTTTTACAATGACACTAGAGTCTTACCAAAAAAATCATTTGGAAAGAGTTTAGCTAATAGATCCATCTTAAGTACGTATCTAACATATGAGCTGAGAAGGATCAAATTTCTTCATGTGCAAAATTCTTTAGGGTGCAAAATACAATATGTATTTTTTTATTATTTAAATTGTAGTTTTGAATGTTGTATAGGGTATATATAAGACCAAATAAACGTTTTAACTATAAAATTTTATTTTTCCATGATATATACATTTTTTAAAATGATATATATATATATATATATATATATATATAATTGACATTAAAATATTTTGCATAAGATGTACATTGAGACATTTTATCAACCCAAATTAAAATGGTTTTTTATTATTATTATTATTATTATATTTTTAAGCATATCTCAATATTAGTTCATACTAAAACATTTTATTGATAACCTACATTGAATATTTTTTTATATACAACATTATAATATTTTATTTGAACACATTTTTTTCTATATATAGATATATATGAAGTTGATATGGATCTTCAAATAGTTTATTTAAATGTCCCGTGGAAATATTTTTGAAAAGTATAAGGTTTAAACATCATACTCACATTTTTGTTTACTTCTAACTACTTAACATCATATTCATTCTTTTGATTATAGTGGACATTATTTTTCTATTTAGAGCATAATTTATTTTTATTTTAAAAGATTATGTGTCAACACAACTAATAGGCTTACACATCACCAGCATACATTCATCTTAAATACGAATCTATCACCAACATAGATTCATCTTAAATACGAATCTAACATGAGCAGAGAGGGATCAAATTTCTTCAAGTGCAAACTTCTTTAGAGTGCAAAATACAATGTGTTTTTTAACCATAAAATTAATTAACATAGATCTTACACATCCGTCAATTTGAATGAAGGACAGACATACAAACTTACACATCCCCTACTGAGATATAGAATAAGCCTCTCTTCTTAATAAAATACTCATCTTAATGAGTTTGAATTTAATTGATAAATTATTAAATATTATAACTTTTAAAAAATATTAAATCAAAATATTTAAACAAAATCATAACTATGAGTATGAATTTGATTCTAAGTTGTTAATTTGATTAATAAATCTCTTCATTTGCATGTATGTATTTTTACCATTACTCAATATGTTTTTTTTATAAATTAATACATAATTTATTTCAAAAAGGATTAAACAAAATATTTCTTATTCAAAATTTTCAAATATTAAACTTTGATTTTATTAAACATCTTTATTAATATATTCATTTTCTAAATTTAAACTACACATAACTTATTTATTAAAAAAATAAAAAATATTTTACTTTTTAATATAATATTATACTTTTATTTTATATTTCTTACATTATATTTTATAATGAAAATAATATTAAATTTTAAAAAAATCATATAAATAAATTAAATAAATATATGAATTCAAAAATTATAATTTAATATTAAAATGCTGGAATTTTCTTTTATAATTATATACATATTTTTTAAATTTCTTAAATAAATAAATATAGTTTAAATACAATCTTATTTATTATTTTTCTGTAACGTTCTTGTTTCTGACTATTACACATATTTGTAGTGTATTTATATTAACTGATATATATAACAAATTTCTTGATAATGAATTACATTTAATAGTTTCAAATTTAAATTTCTAATTTCTAATCTGATTTTCTTAAAAATTATCTTGAAAAATTAATTGTGAATCATAGAAATTTACATTCTCAATTTCGATTAAATTTCAATAAAAAACCATTTCATTCATATATATATATATATATATATATATATATATTCCAATAAAAAACCATTTCATATATATAATTAAAAAATCTTTATAATTAAATAAATATTTTTAAAATTTAGAAAAAAATAATAATTTAATTTCTTAACAAACCTGTCATCTTTTCATAAAATGTAATAATAACAAAAAGCAGCAAAAACGCTTCATCATAAAATAATAAAAGGAAATTCTAATTAATATATAATAACAACAAAGTAGTTAAAACCGTTAATAATAAAATAGGTGAGATATAACGAGCTGTCGGCTATATTTGTAGTGATAACCATACTTGTATTTCACTTAAAGTTACTCAATCAATAGCCGCTTGTTATTGAATTTAAAATTTTGTTCACTTTTATTTAAAAAGTGCAAAGTAGAAAATTAAAGTCAATGGTTTATGTTGTATGTACAAAATAAAATATAAAAAACTAGTAATGTTGAAATTTGTGAGATTTTTGAAAAAAAATAGAGAATTGATTGTTTTAATATGAGTAGTCTTTAGTGCGATTTTTTGAAGGCTTTTACGGTGGCTTTTTACGGTGTAATTTCTCTAAATTTCTGCAGGAATTTATTGAAAAGAGAAGTTTGATTGCTAACTTTGCACAATCGAAGTGCCATAGAGGTTTTTGAGGGTGCTGAATCCATATATAGAATCAAAAAACCAGTTTGAATAACAAAAACTAAGATTTTACCTCAAAATTTTTCACCGGATTCCGGCACCTGAAACTTCAAAAAGTCGCACTAAAGACAACTCTGTTTTGATATTGTAATAAGTAAAAAAATTGATTATTTTAATATTTTAAAAGATAAAAAAACCTAAACGATGATGGAGTTGGAGGTAGAGGGGTGTCCGCCACCCCATCGATTCCTCAAGATAATTAAGGAGGGGTATCGTGGAGCGTCCTCTCATGCACTGTAGAGACTTATATGATATTATGGAGTACGAGTAGTTAGTAATTTTTATCTCGATTTTTCTTTTGGTTGGCGGACCAATGCAATATGTTAATAGGTTATTCGGGACATAAGAGGGAGTATTTAACACCCTTAGGAGCCTAGGTCTAAGGAATTCTATAGGGGTAAGACTAAAAGCCTAGTAACTTGACTTTGGAAACTTGTGTCGGAGTTTTATATATTACTTTATTTTGGAAAAAGTGGTAGCTTTATGTTTTTTTTTAAGCTCGAGGCAAGGGAATGTGGATGGAGAATGATAAGCATGGTGAGATTTGTAGGTCGAAGAAAGTCCATATTCTTGGATAAGCATGGTGGGGTATAAAGAAGAAATGTTTTGGTGTTAGTTCGTTGAAGGGCATGCTAAATCTTTTGAAGACAAAATTAGGTAACCCTAAGACTCAGGTGCTTTCTATTTTTCTTTCATGTTAAGTTGACACCTCGTTTGTCTTGGGTCAATTTCTTCAAATTCTAATAGAGTTGGTGGTTACCCTTGATGGATTATTATTTAGGGAAATGTTCTATTTGAATTTTCCTTCACCTCTTAGGTTGACTTCCATTCAGCTTCCTTCTCAATTACTGGTTCTCTTGTGGTCCTGGTGTTGGTACTACTTGTGGTCCTGGTGTTGGTACTACTGTCACTCTCTGGTACTCTTATGGTCCTCGTGTTGGTACAATTATCACTCTTTGGTTCTCTTATATTCAAGTGTTAGCGAATTGTTGGTTATTATAGAATTTTGTTCTAGGGGAACTAGGATGAATATATCTCTATCCAGTTATTTAATTACTTAGTCCACGTCAAAGGACGTTGTTTGGATTAACATTGGGGGAGTTATGGTTCTTACATTCTTGGGGTTTGTTGGCTTCTGTGGTTCGATTGGGTCATCATGCCTTGTCAGCATGGTCATAGTGAATGTGATGCTTGGGAGAGAGGTCAGACCAATCGGCCCCACACTGAGACTCTAGCCCAGGAGGAATCTGGTGTTTACTATGTAGTGACCTCCCTAGGCACTTAGGTTGAGATTCAACGACTAGAAAGGAATGTTCATAGGGATAGATAGGCATTTTCATATTATGATCTTCTTAATGAAGTTTCTCGATGGAATCTAGAGCATGGGCATACGGGAGGAGGAAGAAACCAATATATGCACATTGTTACTCTTCACTGGGAGTTGCATAATCTACTTGGGCAAGTCCTTCAAAAAAAGCATGATTACATAAATGAAATAATTTCATTCCTTAATGACCTTCCGCAGAATCAATGGAAAATGAAGGATAGCCTTGATAGACTAGAAGCTCGTATGTCCCACATGAAAAAGCATATTCAATGTCTAAGCTCCCTACTCCCCCAGGCACTTGGATGGAAAAGCCAGGTCCTGTGACATCATATGATTCCTAGAATGGTTCTTTATTTGGCTTGTTTATGTTGTTTTTGTGGATCTCCGTAGATGTGAAATTTTGGGTAGTGCAATCACTTTCAATGGATGTAAAATTTTTGATATATCAGATATCGACAAACAAATCTAGTTAGAGTTAGGATGGTATAATTTTGTAGAAGTGTCATGAGAAATATAATCATTTTCTTAATAAAAATCCATCAAATTATAAAAATAAATAAATTAAAAGATAAAAATAATATGATAATATTATATAAAATGCTTTTAGTATCTTATGCAGCGATATAGTATAATACATTAAAATTTTCAAAAATATATTTAAAATTTTAATTAAATGTTAAAGTTGGATTTATAGAAACATTCGACTAAGATTATTTTATTACTTATAACTTTGTAATTGTATAAAGTATCTTATGAATTTGAGGTTGTTTTATTGTTATAGGTTATATATTTTTCAATTTTATGAAAAGTCGAATTTATTTGAAATAGTGAAATTGAAAGCATTATAAAACAAGATTGACAGTTACAATGCAATATAGTCTCTGCCTCCGCTACTAATTAATTGATTTTGTAACACCCTCCTCCCACATTTACCCAAGCTACCCGGTCCACTAGGGTAAACATGTGACGAGAGGCTACTATGATTTGATTCAACTTCCCATGTAGAGTTAAGGTAGTGGAACCAACGGAACTAAACGGAATTGACCTTTCACACATGCTACATAACCTCCAGGTGACCAACCCCTTAGGAAACTTAACATTTCATTGATCTAACACCCCAGTCACTCCCTTGAAAAGCCATGCATGAGAAATTAGGTCTGCAATGTCTCGTGAGTATCTCCCACAACAAGGGAAATCCAATGCATGTGGAAATTTTCAACTAGTTCTATGCCAACGACCCCAGATTTTGTGCCACTTTTTCAGGGCTAGGACTAAATCCACTACCCAGAACTTCATGAAAACTTCAGGAATGATAAATAACATTGATACAAAGGTACTAATGCAAACATTTGACCAATGACTTGACTGGACCTCTACTAGCCATGACATATATTTCATCAAACATATCACAAATATGCATTCTACAGATCATAACAATAGATCTGAGCATATGGGTCTCATACTTATCTGAGAATCACTAAGAATCATTCATTCCTTATCACATTAGCTACATTGTCGTCTATTAGGTCATAAATTCATTGTTCGTTCATTCACAAATAAAAACATGATGAGAGCCATACATCATCACTGTCATATAACATACTTGTTAGTATGAATTTTAATCACAAGCGTATGAAAAAAAGCTCTCTTTAGCTGTGCATAACAAACAACCCTAACATAAAAGATGGTTGTCAATTTCCTTAGATATGTAGTTAGTGATCAGAATAAATTCTACAAAAATCTAGATCTATGCAGCTAAAGACATTAAACAACAAATAATAAGCAAGAGTTGCTCCAAGCGTCCAATGAACAAGACAATAACTTTTTTAAAGAATTTTTTTATTATGACACCTGGGAAGGGAACATAGACAGATGTTACCAATCCCCCTCAATGGGATGGGTTCTTGTATGTCCTCAGTGCTTCAGATCTAAGATCTCTCTCTCTTGATGGTGTAGAAAACCCAGACAAAAATGGAACTCAAAGGGATTTCACAAGCAAAAAGTAGGAAAAATATGACAATGATGGAGGATGAAAGTCAGACCAAAAGTATAGATCCACAGTGATCTTTAGGCAACAAAAGGTAGTGAATGAATGGAAAAACTCTTCTATTTATAACAAAATATTGAGTTATTCTAGATATTGGTGCATAATTAAAATATTATTAACCAAATCTAGATCCAACTTTTATGGAATATTTTATTAATTTTGTTGGAGGGAAAAGGAATTTGAATTTGGTCAAATCCCTTTATTTGTAAATATCAAATAAATAAATGATTTATTTATTATTTTAATAATGTTGTTAAGTAATAATTAAATAAATAGTGATTTATTCAATTATTTATAAATGATTTAGTCAAATTTAACAAGGAATATTATTTAAATAATGTTTTAAATAATTATTCCTAGAAAATAATAAGATAAATAATGATTTATCTAGTTAATTTTCCTGTTTTGGGTTAAATATGACCAGGAATATTAATTAAACTGTGGTTTAATTAATTATCCCTTGAGGAAAATCAAACAACTAAGGATTTATTCAAGTATTCCTCATGGGGTTTCCTATTTAGATGATAAACAATTTAATAAATTATGGATTACTAAGTTATTTTTCATAGTGAAAGAAATTTTACTATGGTAAAATTGGTCTTACATGGAGTACTTTAGTCCATATAATAGGAACAAGTTAGATGACCAAAAATTGGTGTAACAGATTTCCCCCCAATGTGCGAGGGTTCGGAGCTAATCGTATGACCGAAGTACGTTGTCAGAACTCAATCACTAGACACCGAAGGGGAGTTAGAGAGATAGAAATATAAGGCGGACTGAAGCGAGAGAGGACAAGACCCTGAGGAGGCGAGACTTACAGATGCAAGAAGTCTCTTTTATGAGTTAGTACCTATTCTACATGAGGCGCGGGAAGCATACCTATGCCCGCAGAGATAACAAAGTACAAAGAATAATGGTGTGTCTAGTAAACATGGGACTAAACTGTATAGTACATGTTGACATAAAAATGAGCTAGATAAAAAAAATGATAATGAATCCCACATACATATTGTTCCTGGGACAGCATACAGGACTTATACAATAATATTTGAGTACATAAGATATAATTACAACCGAAGAGGCCCTGTAAAACAAGAAAGGGCTCTGAAAATCTGAATGACACATGCAAACTAAAAAGGCGCTACAAGCGGTGGAGGCCGGAACCATCAAATATATCGAGCTGCATCCAAGGCTGTAGTAGAGAGGTCATCTGTGTATGTGGGGGGGCACCTGAAGGGCCACCCCCTCATGAGGTCTGAAACATCTCACACACACCTGGGAATCATTGGTACAATCTGCTGCATCATTGAACCATCAAGTATACAGATCTTGATCATGCCATAAGGAGATGGAAATAATAAACAATCAAGTCAAAGAGCAATAAAGGGTCCCATTTCCTCATCGGAGGCACCGAACAAGAGTGGAAGTTGGAACCAAGGTACACCACCCTCTAGACCTGTCTTCTGGAATGAATAAGTTGATGTCAACAGAAGGAGCTCCACCATAGGTGAGGCAATAAGGGATCCTCAACTAAGCCACGAGGGATAATAGTAGAGTGACTAATAGACTGACACCAGGGATGATGGTGGAATGGGGGGTACTAAGTAGTGGGCTGACGACTTCCCTTGTTAGAGCATAAAGGGCATGGATGACCTAGTAGCTACTGACTTGACTCCAGAGGGGATAGGGGATAGTATGACTGGAGGCCAAAATGTGCACCACGAGGGAGGTACAAAGCAATAAAGGTTGGATGACTGTGATGGGAGAAAAAATGGATTTGGAACAGACTCCATGGATGCGATGATGACTCAACTCGGATGCTCTAAACAAGGGTGACTCGATGATGCTGCGACACAGAACAAGCCTGGTGGGGACCATAAAACATGAGTATAAGATGGTTACTCACGACGAAAATCGACACGAGCGTGGACAAGTATGAAGGCAAGGTTGTGCCCCACGTACAAGTGTTGCAAGTTAAGAAATTTGATTTTGAGAAGCGGTGAAGTGACCCTTCTTGGAAAAAATGTGTCCGGGTGAAGTATCAAATCATAAAAAACAAAAGGATACCCATCTGAGAGCTCATTAAGATATTTCCAATGGTGTTTATGGTTTTTCAAACGGAGCTACGAGTTGGTTGCAACTGGGAAAATAAAATTTTGTGGTTTCTCTTCTAATAAGGCATTTTCCCTCCAATTTAATTCATTTGCAAGTGTAGCTGTGGTGAAGATAGAGAGGAGAAAATGCCCTAAATCATGCAGCAAGAGTAGCGGACAAACCGACCATTGGAATCGAGATCCGTCTGTTGCAGGTAAGAGGCCTAACTATACTTTTGCAATGCAGTGGATCAAAATTTCAGTTTAGGCACCCAGAGCTCAGTAACAAGCCAGGTCACACTTTTTGGGGTCAGTTCTATGACCTTGGTAGCAGGTACTGGACAAAAAACTACGACCTGTCCTAGGAAATAACCTGAAAAGTGTGACCTGTCAGAGAAATGAGTTTCAGTGTTGTTTTTGGCTGAGAGCTAGGATTTTTATAGTTGAGGGGCATGGTTGGCCCCAAGCATGTTATGGTCATGCCAAATTTATTTATAAGAGGGGAATATAAACACATTTTTATGATCTGGTTTGCCATTTGTTTATGTTAAGGTATCTTCTGTGGGAAGAATGGAAAGATGCAGTTTGAGAAAGGGAATGGAGTATTACCAATCCCTTTTGGTACTACATATATGAATCAAATGGACTATATTTTTGGGTTCACATACATGGTGTCACTATCCCAAAGAGTGGATTTGAATTTAATGAACTAGTGCTCACCCAGAAAACCCACAGGTTGGTCAACAACAATGTGTAGGGGACTAGGTTATTGATGTAAGATGAAGGAATGATGAGAGGGATCATCCTTAGAGTGATCTGAAGTTATATGGGACTCTAGAGGTTCTTCTAAATGGGTAAGAATGATGGTACTAGAGTCGACGCGACTAAATGCACTACGAGGGTTCTAGAGAATTGCTTCTCTTGGACTCTCAAATATGGGTGCCCCCTTACCAAAACATTGTGTGCCAATGTAAGGACTACAAGGTGTATGTGGTTCGAATGTATGGTTTCGATGTAAGGGGGGGTAGATAAATTTAGGGGTGGTGATTGCTTCCATAATGTTGCCAGCACAAAATAATATGGGGTGACTGGTGGAAGAAATACCACGTGGTGCGGCGAAGCTACCTGACTCATCATCATGAAAAGTGAGGTTCACATGCGCATCATCACAGAGGGTGACCGAAAAACAAGTAGATGAAGGATCCACCGATGTTGAGCCCAAGGTGATCACTGAAGGGAGGTCAAATGAAACAAAAGAGGAAGTCCCAGGGTGGTCTTCCACCGAGGATCTCATAGATGATGACAGGTAGAGGATAGTGGCCAAAGACTCTGTCATCTAGACATCGGGAGGGGGAATGTCAATTGGAGTAGACGTGTCCGCTGGTTCTGCTGAAGAAAAATGCGCAAATAAGGGAGCGTTGGACTCGTTGCACTTGGCCTCGAATTGGCGAACCGCTTCCAAAGAGGAGCGGTAATCTTCGAGGTAGGGACAGAGGTAATTATAATGGCCATGGAAATCGCACAAAGCAGAGGGGTGATTTGTGCGCAAAGCCTTGATTTTATTGGTTAAATGAGGTAAAGGAACATGGACTTCTGGGATATCAGACTCAGGAAACACTTTGTTGACCATGGGATTGAGACGGGGCAATTCAGGACAATTATGGGTGGCATGACTGACAACATCACACAAAACACATGGAGGTGTATGCTTTGGAGGCTTAGGAGGAGCAGGTCTTGTTTAGGTAGCTATGTCCTTAGGTGCCTTCTTGTAGGCTTTCCCCCCCTCACACGAGGCTTTCGTAACAGGAGTAGGTTCCTATTGAGGTGGCTAAGGCACAAAAGCAAAGGGAGGATTCATGGCGACCGATTGCACCGAGGTCAAAGCTGTAGAAGGTTTGGGCTGACCAGGCGGGATAGTGGCTAGGGGAGCAATGTACCATACTGGGATTCCTAGGGTCATGTTAGGAAGATATAAGGTACCATAATAGGTACCGAAAATACTCTAGGAGGGGGAGCAAGAAACGATATATGACCAGAGGGGTAATGGTTAGGCGGGACAACTCTGAGATGGTTAATGCCAGGGGAAACTATTCTAGGAGGGTAGATAGGATCAGGGACACTAGCTATAGATGAGGGGCCTTCAAGAGGAGGTCCTGAAGGCTGAGTCGAGGTGCTAAGAGCAGGTTGCGGAGGGCAGGGCTGCTGACTAGTCAAACTAAACCATTTGAGTGCAGATTGAGATGATTGAATCATGCAAAAATTTGATGAGCTAGGGTCAGAGATAGAAGGAGGGAGACCAAGGAATGAACCAAACAAAGAGGAATATTTATAGACTCCGGGTGACACATTGGTCAGAGGTTTGACTATTTTTTTATTGGCCACTGAAGAGATGATGGACTTAGGGGAGGTCTGAGACCTTGGCTCGTAATATATCAACTAATTTATGGTGACGATCTTTCTGTTATGAGGAAATAAATTCTTACGGTGAACCGTATATGGGACAACAGGCATCACGTACTTGTATCTACAACCAAATATAATTTTGTAGTCCAAGGGAGCATCAATGACTTCAATGTCAACACAAACTATCTTTCCCGCAACAGTAATAGGACAATTGTGGAACATGCCAAGGGGCTGAGAAGAGTGGCCATCCCACGCACGGAGGGTGATAATGGAAGGAGCCAACTCAGGTGAACCGAGTTGCTTCCAAATAGAGGCAGACATCACGCAGGTGGATTCCCCCTCGTCAATGATAAAATGGGAGACATTGGCATTCCAGACCTTGACAGATATTTGGAAGGAAGCGGATGCAAGAAGGGGAGGATGTTCAGACCAATCAACATCGAAGAAAATCAAACGATCATCTAATGGATCCACAATGCCCATGTTAGTTAGTAGAGCTTTTCATTGTGAAGGGCATGACTAGATGACTTCCAGTGTTGACATGGCGACAGGGAATTGTGCCAAGTCATCTACTATACTATAGGAGTTGGCGGCTTTACCAGAAGCACCGTTTCGACGTAATGGTCCCTTGGGGATCTTGGTATGAACCTCCACTGTAGGCTAAGGGATATGTAAAGGACCATTGGGTGTCGAAAGAGGCTCTTTGGGACCTGAAGATGGGGGCTCGATGGAAGACGTAGCATGGGGCTTGTTGTACTGACAGGACCAAGTCTGACCTGTTTTCAATAGAGGTCGCAGGTTTTAGGTTGTTTTCTATGTCCTAAAGGTTGAGGTCACAGTGTTTCGGCACAAAAAGTGTGACTCGCACTTCCGACTGTCTTAGGAGTAGGTTTCAGAAAAAAGTGTCATCTCAGTTGCGGCCGATACATGTCACCTACGAAATAGGCCCATAAACACACGGAAGTATGAATATTTACTGTTTTAGGGTTTTAAAGGTTAAAAACAACATCAAGAAGTGAAAAATAAGAAGCTGAAGAAAAACCCTAGGGGTTGAAGCAGCTAGTCATGCAAGGATATGTAAAATGACAACGGTCGTAATTGTAAACCCTTGTAGAGTTGCCAATTGTTAGTTTGAATTTTAATTGCAATCGTATGAAAAAAAGATCACTTTAGTTGTGCATAGCAAACAACCCTAACATAAAAAATGGTTGTCAATTTCCTTAGATCTGCAGTTACTGATCAGAATAAATGCTACAGAAATCCAGATCTATGCAGTTAAAGACATTAAACAACAAATAATAATCAAGAGTTGCTCCAAACATCTAATGAAAAAGACAAGAATGTTTTTAAAGAATTTTTGTATTATGACACCTCAAAAGGGAACCTAGAAAGATGTTACCAGTCCACCTCAATGGGATGGGTTCTTGTATGTCCTCAGCACTTCAGATCTAAGATCTCTTTCTCTTGATGGGGTAGAAAACCCAAACAAAAATGGAACTCAAAGGGATTTCACAAGCAAAAAGTAGGAAAAATATGACAATGATGGAGAATCAAAGTCACACCAAAAGTATAGATCCAGAGTGATCTTTAGGCAACAAAAGGTAGTGAAGAAAACCCTTCTATTTATAACAAAGTATTGAGCTAGTCTAGGTATTGGTGCATAATTAAAATATTATTAACCAAATCTAGATCCCACTTTTATGGAATATTTTATTATTTTTTTTGGAGGGAAAAATAATTTGAATTTGGTCAAATCCCTTTATTTGTAAATAATAAATAAATAAATGTTTTATTTATTATTTTACGAATGTGGTTGAGTTATAATTAAATAAATAGTGATTTATTCAATTCTTTATAAATGATTTAGTCAAATTTAATAAGGAATATTATTTAAATAATGTTTTAAATAATTATTACTAGAAAATAATAAGACAAATAATTATTTATGTAATTAATTTCCCGTTTTGGGTTAAATATGATGAGAAATATTAATTAAACTGTGGTTTAATTAATTATCCCTTGAGGAAAATCAAACAAATAAGGATTTATTCAATTATTCCTCATCGGGTTTCCTGTTTAGACCATAAACAACTTAATAAAGTATGGATTACTAAGTTATTTTTCATAGTGAAAGCAATTTTACTATGGTAAAATTGGTCTTACATGGTGTACTTTAGTCCATCTAATAGTAACAGGTTAGATGACCAAAAATTGGTGTAACAACACTCATGACCAACATATGAACAACAAAAATAACAAGGATACAACAACCATAAATGCCACATATGAACTAGTACATTTGCACATAAAATATCAAGGAGAAGAAATTATTTTTAATTAATCCAAATCCAACAAGGTTTGAGACTTCCACCACCTGACCATATATTGGCCGAACCAAATCTTTCTTTCAGCCAATCACCCCCATGCCATATTCCAAGCATGAAAGTCGGACTCATAACCAAAATCAAATAGGGATTCCCAAGGCTAAGCCACCTCACCCTCATCAATAGAACCATCCTTTACCACAATCCCCATCGGATCACTAGGCCCTAAACAGGCATGGATGCCACCAGATTTCTCCACCTACACCGTGAGGAATTTTATTGTCTCCTAGTCTCTAGGCTTTACTGTACATCCTGTTATACAATGGTCGAGGATAACTAGGCCTAATCGATAATCCACCCTGCAGGATTTACCTTATATCCTGCCATTCACCAGCTAAGGATTCCTAGGCCTGATCGAGGGCAACCACCTCTAGGCTTTACCGTATATTCACCATTGAGGATTGTTGAGGTATAAAAGGTGTCTTTTTTAACGCCTATTTATCCTACATTAATTATCAATTCGGGAACAACTTTTTGTTTCAAGAGTGTACTCAGTCTGAGGCTGCAATTAAATCCAAGAGTAATGCTTTGCGATAGGTAGTATAGTGTTATAAATACAAGAGTAAATGAATGCTTAGAAAATAAATCTAACTACAATAATATGAACTTAAATGCTTGAAAATTTAATCATTCACTCAGCAAGAATCAGTCAAGGATACAGTAATGATAACTCTTTCCTTTAGAAACTGATAAACTCAACTAAGAACAAGATAACCAATCTGAGAATGTGGGAGCAATAACCAGTATTATTTACAGTTGATAATCCCCGCTTTAAAGTAATTAAATGAAAATAGAATTTGAACTAAATGCTGCTAATGAAAGTAAACTATGCAAGCACTCTAAAAGCAATTCTCTGCAATCTGCAAACCAATGAATCAGAAATGAACAGCAAACTGGAATTGAACAGCAATGTAAATGAACAAAAAACTGTAACTAGAAGAATTGAACAGCAATGTAAATGAACAAAAAACTGTAACTAGAAGAATTGAACGGCAAATTCTATTTAATGAATTTAAACAGCAAGCTATCTGATGGAATCAAATAGCGAATTCTATTAAACAGCAAACCCTGTCGACAGCAAACTCTGTTAAACAACAATCTGGAATGAACAACAATCAACAGAACAACAAATGGAATTAAATGCTGAACAACACAGCTCTGTAAAACATAACAAGATAAATGATACAGGGATTTAAGGTTCTTGTTAGAACAGAACAACACTGCAATTCATCCGCGTAATGCACCAATATCAATAAGAAATTAAACTAAACCAATTAACTTACAAACTATAATGAAAGCGAATATGAGCTACCACACAACAACAACTGAAAGGTGATGATACAAACAGCAGATCGATCCACCAGGGCTGGGCCCTTAACCACCAGTGAAACACCGCTAAGCTTTTACTCCAAAGTTAAGAAATAGAACGGCAACGAGATCTTGTATTAATCAAAACATCAATAGCGTTTACAACAATCGCTCTCTGATCACGAGAGTTAAGAACTTATAGAGTTACAACGGCAGTGTTTAATCATAAATCATTTTCCGTCCCTTGATTTCTAAAGGCACTGCCTTTTATAACAGTTCGACAGATAAAACAAGAAACATGATAAGATTGAACAGTGATCCCTCGGGATCTTTCGATCCTGAGGGATTCACTTCTTTTCACTTTTTAGCTAGCGCTTGGTCTTTTTAGGCTGTAAGCATGTTGTTCCCTATTTTCCTTTAGCTATACGCTCGGATTTCCTTCTTATTGTCGAGATACGGTCTTTTTCTGGAGGAATAGCGGTTACTCCTGTTTTAGCTCTATTGCTCGAATGATGGTTTTCTTCATTTTTTCCCTGTTTTTAGAACAAAAGGCAGTTTTTAGTCAATTTTCACAATAGACAGGAGTCTTTGTAATTCTATCATAATCCACCAATAAATCATCTTCCTAGGATAAAAAGAATTATGTTTAAAGGAAAAAGATGAAGAAATACATGGTGAATTTATACCTTTTCCACGGCTCAACAAGGATTCCTAGGCCCACCGACATAGCACAAAAAATATGGCTTTAGTACAACTCACAATATGGTTTAGGGTCACTAGGCCAAGGCTTTACCGCAATCCACAGTCTGATTCAGGGATCACTAGGCCATGTGCTCTTTCTTTCATAGACTGCCTCACTCAATTTCGAATCCATCCGACAATCCATATCAACAAAAACATGAGAACCCCATCACTCCATGGCTATTCGGAAATGCAAAGGAAAGGTTGAAGAACATTGTCACACCTAGAAAAAACCATTCTAATGACAACAACAAAACTAATAAAAAACATGCATAATCATGCATGCCAAAACTAGCAATGAAATCATACATGCAACTCATTACCTGCAAATAATACTGTTGTATTTGTTTGATCCTGCTCTTCCTTTCTTAATATTTTCTTCTCTTTGCGTTCTTTGGGTTTCTTGATCCAATGTTGAAGTGCTCCAAGAAAAATCTAAGTGCCCAAGAGTGTGAGAGAGAGAGAATAGAGAGAGAGAGTACAAAACAGAATTGATAAAAGCTAATACTGACCAAAGGTACCAAATGATCCTCAGAAGAATTTTGATTAATGAGGCTTCTATTTTGTTTAGTTTCCCATTATTTTCCTTCATTTTCCTCCTGACATGAAACATGTGACCTTTTACCTTCCTTTTCTCCTGTTTTCCATTATTTTCATAAATAAATTGCCAATAATTCCATTTTTTCTTTCCAAAGTATTTTCCATTGCCTTTTCCAATTTCCTTAGCCATAATAAACCAAATGAACAACCACACTAGGATTTTTTTCCCAACATTCAACTTGGAATAAGTGTCCCATAACCGTGCTTATTATTTTTCCTTTATTAACTTTTTTACATGGAATTTTGACCAGGGTTGTTACATAATCCTCCCCCTTGGGGGAACATCGTCCTCTGTGTTCTATGACACCTACAACCAACAAAATTTTAGAAAGAAAACCATATT
Organism: Pinus albicaulis; assembly: GCA_034641835.2. NCBI lineage: Eukaryota > Viridiplantae > Streptophyta > Pinopsida > Pinales > Pinaceae > Pinus > Pinus albicaulis. Next base: position 913,388,013 of record CM076583.1, on the reverse strand, counting down.
GCCCATGGAGCTTTATAACTTAGGTCGTTGTAGTATTTATAATGATCAACATGCCCACAAGAAAACCAACATCACAACATAATAACTTGAAAACCATAATTAAATGACACCCATATTGCTTATTGGAGCTTTATAACACACCTCATGATGGTAATTACATCCATATACATATGTACATATACCAAAACATCATACCAAAGAATATACCAAAACATATATTGAGGAATTTCCCTCAACCAACGAATAAAGAAGGACACATAGCCCACATCTAATCTTCCATCACCCATGTAGCTTGATCGGGCCCAAAGTGCTTCCATTGCTCTTTATCCTACTCGATTGCTTGGTTCCGAAGGATGAGTATCTTTCTCTGCAAAATACATTACTGTTCTGGCTGGAATTATCCTTCAAGCTCCACCTGAAATACAAACCATTCAATCAGATGATTAGCATCTTTAACATACTTCTTAAGTAATGAAACATGGAAAACATCATGGAATTTCACTATGAGAGACAATGCAAGGTGATAGGGTACTGGTCTAATCCTTTCAAGAATATTGAAAGTTCCACAAATCTGAGGTACCATATTTCCACATGATCCAATATGAAATGATATTTTCTTAGGCTTGAAGCACAAGTACACCTATTCCCCAACCTGAAACTCCTTAAACATCTTGTTCCAATCCACATAGCTTTTTGTCCTATCCTATTTTGCCTTTGGATTCTTATTGATTACCTGCATTTCCTGTTTCGTTTCTGCCAATATGTCCAGTCCAATGGATACCTTGTTCACCAGATCACTCCAACTAGTAGGATTATTACAACTCTGCCCATATAATGCCTCAAACATACTCATCCTTAGCGACTCCTAGTGACCATTGTTGTAATAAAACTCAACCAATGTAAGGTACTCCTCCCATGTCCTCTACTAATGCATCACATACATCCTCAACATGACCTCCAAAATCTTGTTGACCCTCTTTGACTGTACATCTATTTGCGGATGATAAGTTGTCTTAAAGGAAAATTTTGTACCCAATCCCGCAAACATCTCATTCCTTTACCTACTGAAATTCCAAACATCTAGCAACAAACTTTTTCACATCGTTTTTCAGATTCCACCAATAATAAAAATTCTTTACTATTGTCAATGTATTTTGATATCCTGGTTGGCTTGAATATAGTTTCGAATGAAACTCTCTCAATATAGTATTCTTGAGCTCACAACTATCTAGAACATATATGCTACCCCTAAATATTATCAAGTCATCTACTGAGAGACGATAGTCCACATCCTGTGTACCAGTACCTACACTTGTACCTTTACCCTTACCTGTACCACTACCTGTACCTCTACTTGTACATGTATGTGTTCTCTATTGTATCCTATGCCTAAGATACATGTACCTATTATATTGTTGTCCTACATGTAATATATGATCTTGTAACTATGTCCCATAAGAAGTCATAGTTGTTATATGATTCACCTATACTCTCCTGTAAAGAGAATCTGCAACCCTGTTCTCTTTACACTTGATGTACCTGATCTCAAAATCAAACTCACTAATTATGGCCAACCATCTATCTTGCATGAAATTTTGATTCAGCTCGTCAAACAAGTATCTCAGCCCACTGTGATCACTCATCAATACAAACCTCCTTCCAAGAAGACAGTTCCTCCACATCTTCAATGCATGGATGATCAATGCCAACTCAAGATTGCGTGTCGGATAATTTTTCTCATGCTCATTCAGTTTCCGTGATTCATATTATACTACCTATCCTTCCTGCATAAGGACTCCACCCAGTCCTCTTTTGCAAGCATATGTACACACCAAATTTTTTTTGTCTAAATCTGCAATCTTTAACACTAGATAATTTGTCAATAATTGTTTCAATTGTTCAAAACTTATTGCCTCTCTCCATTCAAATTTCTTATATTTCCTATGCAGTGACGTAATAGGATATGAAATCTGAGAGAAGTCCCTTATGAACCTCTTATAGTAACCTGCTATTCCCATGAATGATCTTACCTCATCCACCTTTCTAGGAGTCACCCACTATATGATAGCCCTTATCTTTTGCGGGTCTACTGTTATGCCTTCCTTGGAAACAGCATGTCCCAAGTAATGTAACTCTTTCTGAAAGAAAATGATTTTTATAAGCTCGGGATACAAAAAATTATCTCTTAGCAATCTCAACACTATTGTTAAATGTCTGACACGCTCTTCCTCATTCTTATATAATATTAAGATGTCATCAATTATTACAATAACAAACTTTTTCATATATGGCCACAACACATTATTCAACAAGGACATAAAAGTAGTTTGAGAATTAGTCAAACCGAATGAAACTGCAACAAACTCATAATGCCCGTACCTGGTCTGGAAATTTATCTTATAAATTTCCTATTCTTTGATGCATACCTGATGGTATCCTAATCTCAAATCAGTCTTTGAGAACATGGTTGCTCCTTTCAATTGATAAAATAAGTCCTCAATCCTAAAAAATATATACTTGTTCTTGATGGTCACTTTGTTTAACTACCTGTAATTGATGCATAACTTGAGAGTACCATATTTTTTCTTCACAAAAAATACAGGTGCACCCCATGGTGATACACTTTTCCTAATGTATCATGTGTCAAGCATTTCCTTCAATTGAAACTTTATCTCTACTAACTCTAGAGTGCTCATTCTGTATGATTTCTTTGATTCTGGTGCTACCCCTGGTACCAACTCAATAGAAAAGTATACTTTCCTCTGAGGCCACAACTCTAGAATCTCTACTAGAAACACATCCTAAAAAATATGTAAAAATGGGTACTTGCTCAATATCTCTGCATCCTCATCCTCCTTAGATTTATCACTAGAAATGTGCATTGAAAATAACACACACCCTTTTCTGCGAGTGCACTTTTCCTGCATAGCTATAACCATTTTGACTGGTGTTCCCTTCTTCTTACCCTGTATGACTCTTCATTCTACATTTTCATCCAAGCACTCAATGGAATTTTCATAAAAATCCACTTTGGTCCTATGAAGATACAACCAATCCATACCTAATAACATATTGTATGATCCCAATGATAATACATTCAAATTTTTTGATGTAGGCATACCATTCAATTCAAATGCACAATATCTTACCCAATGATGGACTCTCTTCTTTGTACTTGTAGCCAACTGCACTAACAAAGATTTTGCATGAAATTATTTATTCAAACCACACTTATACACCAAGTCAGGGTTAGCATAACTATACTTAGATCCAGGGTCAATCAAAATAGAAGCAACTTGATCAAAAATATTACTTTCCATCTCAATGATCAATGCCTGATGATATTCCTGTCTATTATCCAACGCTACATAGATACGAAGAATTCTCTACCCAACATCCCCAACAATCTGTGATTCATGTGCACTATAGATTTGAGTCCTACCACCCTGATCCTGCGGAAAATATCTCTTAAGATGTTCCTTACCACATGTCCAGCGCTCCAACTGTCGTGATCCATCACCTTTATTCTGTTACTGTGGCCCATGTCCTTGTTTAGCCATGTTGAACTTCATGTATGGTGCAACATTCCCTTTCTCTTCTACATTTTGAGGCCTTGTTATTTTCAGCTTCCATTTATATTTACCTTTATCTTTCTCTTTCCATCCTTGTTGAGATTCATTCTTACACTTTGAATGCTCATATCAATGCTTCAATTTCCCAATAAACTCCTCTAGTGACCGAGGCTCATCATACATAATCCGATCTCTAAAAACTAATGGCAATCCACTGAAAAATATCTAAAATTTGTCCTTTTCATCCTTAAGATACGGTGTATACCTCAAGAGTTCTAGGAAATTGGTCGTATACTCCTCATATGTCATTGATCCCATCTTAAGCTCATATAATTCCTTATCCTTAAGATCGTAGTTTCTTTTTGACAAGTATTTATTCTTGAAGAGTCTCTAGAAATCATGCTACATCAAGTCTTCCATCCTGATGTCTCTGACCCATTTCACATCTTCTCACCATATGTTTTCTTTCCCTTTTAGGATGAAGATAGATATTCTGGCCTTCATATTCTCTATGTACTCATGCACTCAAAGAACTTCTTTATCACAAGTAACCAAGGCTCTGCATCCTCCGGCTTCTTCAAATATCCATCAATGATAGGTGGCTTTGTATTAATAAAATCATCCGGCAAGTATCCACTGTCACTCCTCCTACAAGGATGATAACAATGATGATCTTAGTGCCTATCATAACCATAACTAGAATAGTACTTGTGTCCATCACCTCTCCTATCAGGAGTATCCAAGAGTCTGCCATCTCTAATTGTGTCATATCTATCTAACCTATGCCCACCATGAAACGTACTTCCATATGATTTAGTCTTATCCTCCCACACATGGTTGATCCAAAGTGGTCCATGTATCTGCAATTGTGATAAAATTTAAGGGATTAATGCATTGACTCTTGCTTGTTTCTCATGTGACTGCATGATTCTGTCATTTTTTCTTTACAAATTCTTATTTCTAACTTCAAAATTCTCAATGTGTCTTCTGAGTCATAAGAGTGCCCAACACCACGCTACTCATCTCATCCATAAGGATAACCTCATGAACTATAGTATACTATGTTTCTATTCATATTGATTTTTTTACTTCAAGGCATACTATGTTAGCTAAACGAAATCATAAAAAACCAACATACCTCAGTATAATTCGAGGAGGATATCTCATCCCCAATATTGACCAGATTAGCATAATACATGTATAAACATAATCATAACAACACATATAAAATCCTAACCATAGTTCAGTAATCAATGCATGGCCATATCAACCACACATCATGACCTCATGCATGGCAACTACAATCATATCAATTTATGCTTAACACCATGTAAACATCGACATGCATAAAAAATGCATAATCAATCATACACTCATGATGACACATTCCACAAGAACACCAACAACTTTCACATGGTGACACCTCTATAACCATGACCACTACCATGCATATGAAACAAGCACATAGACTATGTGTATAAGGAATACATATGTAACTGACATGAATGCATGACCAACACACTGCTCATCAAGTCCAAGGGGATGAACCATGCTCTGATACCACTCTATAACACCCTCCTCCCAAATTTACCCAAGCTACCCAGTCCATTGGGGTAAACATGTGACGAGAGGCTACTATGATGTGATTCAACTTTCCATGTATAGTTAAGGAAGTGGAATCGACAAAACTAAATCAAACTGACCTTCCACACATGCTACAGAACCTCAAGGAGCCAAAAAACCTTTCCAGGTGACCAACCCTTAAGGCAACTTAACTTTTCACTAATATAACACCTGAGTCGCTCCCTTGACAAAAAAATTCATGTAGATCTAGGCCTCTAGTCAGTCCCGCAACAAGGGAAAGCTAACGAATATGGAGTTTTTTAGTTAGTTCTATGCTAGCGACCCCCAACTATGTGCCATATTTTCAGAGTCAGGACTTGGGACATTGTGGAGAACTTCATGAAAACTTCAGGAATGGTAAATAACACTGAGACGAAGGTACTAATTCAAACATTTGATCAATGACTTAACTGGACCCATACTAGCCATGACATGCATTTCATCAAACATGTCACAAATATGCATTCTACAGGATAAAACAACAAATCTAAGCATAGCGGTCTCATACTTATCTGAGAATCGCTAAGTAGAATTGATGCCTTATCACATTTTCTACATTATCATGTATTAGGCTATATATTTATTTTTCATTCATTCACAAATCAAAACATGATGAAACCCATACATCATCACTGTCATAAAACATACTCATAACCAACATATAAACAACATAAATAATAATGATACCACAACCATAAATTCCACATATGAACCAGAACATTTTCACATAAAATACCAAGCAGAAGAAATTTGTATTAATAAATGCAAAGCCAATCAGGTTTGGGACTTCCATGTACCACCTAACCATAGTTTGGTTGAACCAAATCTTTGTTTTAGCCAATCAATCTTGTTCCATATTACAAGCATGAATGTGGGAATAATAACTAAAATAAACCAGGGATTCTCAAGGATAAACCACCTCACTCTCATCAATAGAATTAGGCTTTACCACAATCCCCATTGTATCACTAGGCCCTAAACAAGCATGGATGCCACTCGATTTCTCCACCTAAACCGTGAGGAATTTTCTTGTCTCCTAGTCTCTAGGATTTACCATACATCGCACCATACAACGGTCGAGAATCCCTAGGCATAATTAAGACTCCACCCTCCAAGATTTACCATATATCCTGCCATTCATCGGCCAATAATTCCTAGGCTTGATCGAGGACACCCACCTCTAGGCTTTTCCGTATATCCCGTCATTCTCTCATCAAGGACTCCTAGGCCTACCAAGGTAAGACAAAAAATTCCTCTTTACCACAACCCGCAACTAGGATTAGGGGTCACTAGGCCAAGGATTTACCGCAATCCACATTTTGATTCAAGGATCACTAGGCCATGTGCTCTTTCTTTTAGAGACAGCCTCACTTAATTTTGAATCCATCTGGAAATCCAACTCAACCAAAACATGAGAACTCCATCACACCATGGTTATCCGAAAATGGAAAGGCAAGGATGAAGAACATTGTCACACCTGGAAAATCCCATTCCAATGACAACAAGAGAACCAAGAACATACATTCATAACAGCGCATGCCAAAAATAGCAAGGAAATCATACATGCAACTCGATAGCTGCAAATAATATCGTTGTAGCCGCTTGATCCTGCTCTTCCTTGCTTGATCTTTCATTCCTCTTAGAATTTTTTTATTTTCTTGATCCAATGCCGAAGTGCTCCAAGAAAACTCTAAGTTTCCAAGAGTGTGAGAGAGAGGTAATAGAGAGATAGCTCCAAAAATGAACAAACAAAAGGTAACACTGACCAAACGTACCAACTGATCCTCAAAAGCCTTTTTATTAAGATGCCTCTATTTTCTTCAATTTCCATTATTTTCCTTAATTTTCCTCCTCACATGCATCTTGTGACCTTTCACCTTCCTTTTCTCATATTTTCCATTATTTTCATAAATAAATTGCCAAAAATGCCATTTTTCCTTTCCAAAGCCTTTGTCATTGTGATTGTCAATTTACTTAGCCATAATAAACCAAATGAACACCCGTACTAGGATGGTTTTTCCAACATTCAACTTGGAATAAGTGTCCGATAACCGTGGTTATTATTTTTCCTTTATTAACTTTTATTACATAGAATTTTCACCAGGGTTGTTACATTCTCCATGCAAAAACATTTTTGCATAGTGTAAGCTCTCTGCAAAAGCATTTGTTCTCTGCGCAACCACCTCGACACAACTTCCTCCACACTCAATAACACTTTTCAGTGAATCATTAACATTCGAGTTTGTGAACATTTGGAATCGATATTTGATTGTCACTGAGATATATCTGCAAAAAAGAGAGTGACTCATCAAGACCTTGCAGCTTCCTTTCAGCATGATAAGCACAGTAAAAGAAAGACAACACTGTCAAAACAAACTGATAATTTGTCATGGCCAAGAACCTCCTTCATCTACAAGCAGAAGGTTAAGGCGCCTCCTTCATCTACAAGCAGAGGGCGCTGGCCAATATTGACTTTAAGGATTACAAAAGCCCAGGTTTGTTTTTTACTAGGCAGTAAAACATTGACTCTAGGTTTTTCTGAGTGTAAGTGATGATCATAACAGGGCTAGGATCTGAAGTGTGCAAGAAAAGGGAAAACATAGTTTTGGTCTTGTAAAGGAAGTCATTTGAAGTTTTCAAATCATATGAATTGTTAAAACCTTGGAGAGACATATCATTAGTGAAAACAATTCTAATCATAAGCAGCCTGCTGTTTCAACAAGACCAAATTGAAGAAAGGTTGACAAATCATGTCATTACATAGGCAGAAGAAAAGATGGTTGTTTTTCAAGAGTGCTAACCTCCCTACTCACAGAGATTATCTTTCAAATGACTTGTCATAAGTTGATCAAGGCAAAGGGTGACATTTCAGTTTCCCATTAGCAAAGAGCAGTGCAATAAGACAGTGAAAGACCTCCTTCACAGGAAACAAAAAGGGCAGCTCTCTTTGTTTCACTTTCTAACTCTGATACATCATCCCCTGTTTTGTCTTCTACCCACAGTCAAAGAAGAAAGCTCAAAGACACCTAACAGTTGCATCTACAGTCAAGAAAAACCTGTCACCTGATTAGATTTACATTGAAGGCAAAATTATGGCATAATACCTAGAGCAAAAATGTATTTGATCTAGTTTGTCTCTTACAAACAGGTATACAAGCTCATTAAGCACAAAAAGAGCTTTGGCACAGTGTTTCAGGTTCTGGAAAGCATCAAAGGCAAAATCTAAATGCCACTGCTCCAAAAAGAGACATTTCCTCCTCTAAGTAAGAACAGTCAAAGTTTCAAAGGACATCTTATCCACAAGTTATGATCTGAGTTTTGAAAACTTTGAAAAACATGGAAAGAAAATCAGCTGGCAAGGGCAATTTGAGTTTTACTACCAAGAGACATCACCTTTGGAACTATTGTTCATCATAGGCAAAGGAGGTGTTTTGATAAACTCTCAGTTTGTTTTAGGAAGTTTGAAGCAAAAAAATGGGTTTTCATTATTCAATGGACAGAGGTATTATATGATATGTTTTGAGCAGGGAAGTATTTTGAAAAGGGGCGCCTTTCTTAAATCAAAGAGCCATGACCAAATCCAAATAATGTCATCAAATGTGGGCACCTACATTGAGAAAGAGGTTGAAGGAGCAATTGGAGACAGAGACTATCAAAGCATGTTGAAAATACAAACCCTACTCTTTCAAATAACAAAGCAGTCTTCATAATTTTTCAAAACAGTTTTGAAGTGGGGTTTACATAATGAATATCATCAGCAGGGTATTATTCAAAGTTTGAATTTCGGTGTTAAATTGTCACCAAAAAAGACAAAATTAACAGGAACCACCCCTCAGACCTATATGCCTAAATGGACAGAGTTCTGACCTTTTAAACTGTATTTGCTTTCTTTAAAAAAGAGTTGAAAACTTTATTGGCATTTTTTAAGGGCATAAATATTCTGTTGCTGAAATCATTTCAAAAAAAGGGAGCACCTCTCAAATGAAGTCAACGTGTTTTCAAGTTTCAAAGGATACACCAAGGCAGCATTACAAAGGCAAACCTTTAAAGAGGCCTTACAAAGGTTAAAAAAAGGAGCTGAATGTCAATTTTGCATTTCTAAAAAAAGTCCGTTGGCCTTTACATCTTTTCAAAAAGTTTTAAGACCGTTGAACCTCCTTTTGACTCCCCAAGAAGTGCAAAGTTGATCCACTCTTGCCATTTCAGAGATTGAAGACGAATTCGCAGTGTTTTTGTTGTCTGCAAGTTTTTTATAACAGCGCGACGCGCCTGGAGTTTTGCGCGACGCGCTCAGAAGCAACTTTGCACAGGCGCTCAACGGTCGCGCGCCGCGCCTGTACGTGTGCGCAACGCGCCTGTACACGGCGCCCGGCCGACCCGACAGAGCCACCCGACAACTTTTTTGGGCGCGGCACTCTGAAAGCCAAGCACGTCGCGCATATGTGTGACCCTCATAAGTTATTCAAAGCACCTCTAGAGCTGGCCTAAACGCATCAATAAGTTTTTCCATCATATTCTCAAGGTATTTCCATATACCTTCTCAGTTTTTGATACAAAGTGCTAAGTGATATGAAGGTTTAAAAAGCCCTGTTTTCAAGCTGTGGTGTGAGGGAAAAATATTTTTTTCCTGATTAACTGGTGAAATATCAAACACCTGTGAGCCATATTTTTATTAAAAAGATCATCAAAACACCCTCACTACCGTGGTGAAGAAAATTTGAAGCTGTCCATATACAGTTAGGGTATATGGTTCAAATAACTGCAAAGAATGAAAGGGTTAGAACAAAATTGTTGAGTTTGACCTAGTTTATATATCATCATATATTTTGTGAAGCTGCCTATCATGGTTAAGGTCAAATCAAAAGAGGGCTTGTCCTCGTTTATCTTGCTACATCACCATATCTGTCAACTGGTTTTGCTGTGAAAATTCCATTGGTTGAAGCTGTGCTTGAGTGGTAAATACACTGCTAGAAGTGCCTATAGAGAAAACAGTGTGTTGAACTGCTACAAATTTCTCATACCACAGCATACAAAACTTTCAAACTTTGTCACCGTATCGGAAAAACAATGTTTTGGCTGTGTGGTAATCCAAAGTGTAAAACTGTGGTGAAATGCTGAATGTGTTATTAAAGGCACCTACAGGAAAGAAATTGTGCTGAACTAGGAGCTGTGTGTTTTCACCTTCATTAATCAAAGGACCAGAGATCCTATACCTTCAAAGCATCAAAGGGAAAAAGTTAACCCTATAGACCACAGAAGGGGCAGTTTTTTCCTGAGTTTTCCACTTGACTGTCTTGTTTTTCAAGCTTATTTTGACAAGTTGATATTCAGATGGGGTAGAGGTTTTTTATACAAAGGACAGGGTTTCCATATTAAACAGGAGTTTTGATTGTGGGAAAGAAATAAGCTGCTACAGCCTCTGTTGAAACTTTAGAGCTTGTTTAAATTCTGTCACCTTGTTCCATACCAGTAAGATTGACTGTATGCCCACACTGGAGGTTGACCATGTATGTGGTATGATTTTGTTTGATGGAGTGACATACCAATAGAGGATAGTAAGTGTAATAAGAAAAAGGGGTTGTGTTAAAGAACAGTTTATTGGTTGAAAGCTACAGGGAAAAGTGACTCCTATTTCTCACAGAAAAAGACAATTTTCACTGTGTAGTTGCTTAACTGTCTTTTATTCTTCAAACTTGTTTGATAAGTGGATGTTCAGGTAGAGCAAAGGATTTTTTCTACAAAGACAAAGGTGTTACATTGATAAGAGGTCCTGGTTATTTTGAAAAGAGAAGACTAGTGCAGGTTTGGTTGAACTTTTTGGAGCATTCTAAACTCTGTTACCTTTGTTCCAGGACTGTGACAGTGACTGTCTGATTACACTAAGGATTGATTGCATAAGACATAAATTTGTTGAGAAACTGGCACAATAGGAAAGGCAGGTTTGTAATGATTGGAGAGTCTACTTTGGACAAAGATTAAAATGTGTTGTTAACCTCCAAAACTTCACAAAAGCAAGGTGATGTCTTAACACTTTACATAGAAAATTCATCTAACAGTTTGTCTCCTTTTCACTGTATGGTACCTTATTGAAGAGTCTGTTGGCTAAGATACTTTCAAGGTGGAAGGCCACTTTTTAAGTGAGCAGGGGTTCTATATTTTGTGAGGGGACAGTGTGCAGTCATCCAAAGACATTGTTCACTATCTAAACAGTGAATTGACACAGTTTGACTCCAAGAAGGCAGCTTACACACAGTAAGGCAGTTTGTTTCTTCAAAAGCACATTTAGGTCAAAATGCCTCCAAGGCAGGACAGCATAAGTGGTCCACATAAAAGATATGAGCCAATCTCTACAGAAGAGGTTAATGCTCATCCATCCATCCTTTTCAACTTCCATGAAGTAGGTTGCCTAGATTTCTTCCAGAAGATACAGGAGGTCAAAAGTTTTTCGCCATTAACACACTTATGCGCCCTGAGATTCAAAGAAAAATATTTCCAAGTGGCAGGTCTTGATTTCAAGATCTCTCCAAGATCAGTGTCCAAAGCCACCAAGATTCCATATCATGGCGAAAAATGGTTCAAACAGGCCCATCTTGACTTAGAAGATTACAAGCCTTTCATCAAGCCTGAGCATAGAGATGATTTCACTGCTATTTTCCCTTTTTCATATCTTCTTGACAGCTATGCTCCTCTTATGAAAGTCATAATGAAATATTTTACTTGTGAAGGGAGGTTTGATCGAGTTTATGCCTACCATGTCCGATTATTGATGCATTTCACTAGAAACAGGCAACTAAATCTCCCTTACTTTTTATTCAAGAGCATCGAGAAGATGGCATCCACAGTCCAGAAGAAGGCTCCATCTCTGCAAATACCTTCCCTTTTCCATCATTCTCTGATCAAGATTATCTTCCTACACCAGCTAGAGAAGAAAGAGGTTCCATGGGATGTATTCATCAGTCACCCAGATTTCTCTACTGTTCCTCCTGTCCATATATCTCCCACTCAGCCTGTTCATCTCCCTGTGCCTTTGTCCAGCAGGCCCACTCCTAGGAGGCTCAAAATGACTACAGAACAACCAGGACAGCAGGAAGAAGGAGAGGGGAGTAGACAGCAAGAAGAGAAGGGTCATGAGCAAGAGGAAAAGGATGTAGAGCAACAAACTGCAGATGAGGAACAACAGCAGGAAAATGGTGAAATTCAGCAGCAAACAGAAGGTGATGAACAACAGGTACAAGATGAAGAACAGTAGCTTGATATTGGAGGACAAGAACAACAGCTTGGGAAAGAATTTGAGCAACAACTTGAGCCACAAAATGAGCAGGAAATCCAAGCATAGCAGCAGCTTGATTTTGGTGAAAAAGGGCAGCAGGTTGAAACACAAATTGAACAAGGCATTGAAGTAGGACAACAAATTGATGTTGGCGAACAGGGGCAGCAAATTGGACAGCAAGAAGAAGACACCCAGCAGCCTCAAGGAGAGCAGCAGTTTCAAGAAGATGTCAAAGGTAAAGCAGTTGTGTCTCCTCCTCCCAAAAGAACAAAGCTCAGCACAGCAAGGAAGAAAGGGTCTAAGGCTGCCACTCCAAAAGTGACAAAAGTTGTCCCTAGCAAAAGAAAATTTCCCAAGAGGTCTCCCACTAGCATGCCAAGAAGGAAAAGTGCAAGATTAGCCTTCCAAGGGAAAAGCAAGGTTGGAAAAAGTCAAGAACATGAAGGTGCATCATTTGTCATTCCAATCCAAAGTGATGACAGCGATAATGAAGCCCGCCTTCTTGAAAACCTCCTAATCCATAAAGAGAGGCAAATTGAGACATTGGAAAATGATCTTCAACGGGCAAGGAACTTCAACTATTTCTTGGAAACCCAAAACAAACAGATGAGTGTTCACACAGCTGTTCATGAAGCACGGGCAAGCAAATACAAAACATGGATCACGAAGGGCATTCTCCAAAGCATGTGCTATTTGCCTCTCCTAGGCAAGGGGCCATGACTTCTTCACCAAAGCCAGAATGCCAAACATGAGACAAGGTTGCCCAAGAGAAACTAAAGGAGGCTAAAGGGAAGCGCCCGGCACGGAAAGTGAGAAAAGACACTTTAGGACTTCATATTTTGGCTTCCGCTTCAGGACATGTTGCCAAGGACCCTTGAGGGTCATACACGTCGATTTTGGGTCCATTTTGACAACTTTTGGTTTTTTGGCATTTTTGAGTTTTTGGTCAAAAACTCATAAATTCGCCATTTCATTTTGAGGATTCGTCAAGGGAGGAGGATGGTATCATTGGATGCCATAATTTTATGAGCATTTCCTCAGTGATTTTCAGAGCATTTGGAGATCATTCGCCCCCTCAAAATGGCGAAAAATGCTCACTTTTTGCACATTCTGCCCGACATATCAGCAGTCTGCATTTTTCTGGCTTTTTACACACAGGTACAGATTTGGAAGACCTCCAGGCATCAGATTGAGGTGATTTCAGTTGCGCCGGAAAGTAGACACAAAAATATTTCCAACGGGCCATCATGAGCCTCATTTCGACACCGGGAAGGCTGCCAAATGTTTCCGGCAAGTCAGGGGTCCTTTTTCTGATGAAAATTTGAAGTATTTTTGTAATTTTTGAACCTCTAAAATCTGCTTTTTCCAAATGTGCGTTTAGCTATTTTTGCACTTGGAAAATGATGTAAAGTCAATATAATTTCTGTTTTTAGCATTTTTTAGATATTTTATGGGATATTTTGTGCCTTGGGCTTTGCAAAGCCTCAAGGACATGTTTAGATATTTTGATTAGACCAATGGGATAGCTAGTTGCACCATGAGGTTTTCCTCACTTGAGCCTATTTATTCCACAAGGCTTCATTGTAAAACAAGGCTGAACTTGAGAGAAGAAGCAATATATTGGTCATATGATCTTTGAAGAACATACTTGTGTTATGATTTTGGACTGCCTCTTGGATGCTTTTGATGAATGATGAAGGATTGTTGATAGATTCCATGACATGGTAGAATGGTATAGTGTTTCTTGCTTTGTTGTTGTCGTCTAGTTTTCATTCATGATACATGCTTCTTGCTTGCTATAGATTAGTAGAGATTAAGTTTGAGATATGCCCATGGAGGCACCTCAAAATTCCTAAATCTTCATAGGTTTTATGTTTTCTTCTTCCTTAGTTGCACTAAAGAATTCTTAACTGCTCTTTAGTAACTTAAGGATATTGTTGCTAGTTTTATTCATAAGTTCTATGCATGTTGAGTAGGATGTATGGTGTGCCCTGCTTACCTATGACTGTCCATAGTTCTGTCCATGAAACTATCTCTTTGACTGATTAGATTATCATCTTGTTGAACCAAGGAGGCCTAGTCCCGATCTAGCCCTTTGCCTAAAACTGTGAAAGCTTGTTTGTCAAAGTGCCCAATAACTTAAAAACTGTGTTTAGGCGTTCCAGCATAGTTTTATGAGTTGTTAGTCTGTCTTATGTGTTTTCCCCAAAGTCTGATAGCCATTTCCCAAAGTTAGAGGGTCTTATACTTCTATGCATGGCTTGAATGTTTGTTTCGATGTGTTGATTAGTTTATAGTTACATTTTGCATGATTAAGGGTTTTATTTACCATGTTTATGTTATCTATCGAACCAGTGATGCTTGAAACTCCTTGTTATTCACAAACTTGATGTCCATTTACTCCATTTTGCCCAAAGATCCTTTCTACCTTGAATCAAATCGGCCCTACAGCAGCCTTATATCATCATCTGATAGCTTCCTTGACCTTTTTGACCCCATAGCCCAGTTGATCTGACTTCTTGTTACCTATTTTATATCTTTGATCAGTTTTATCCCTCACAAACTTAAAAAACCAAAAATCAAAAAACTCACTTCATAACTAGCCTAATATCAGAACACCATAAGCAAACACACTGACATCTTTTACACATATAGAGAGAGCCCTCTCTGAGTCCAAGAAGGCTAGGTCCTTGGGCTCCAAAGCTTGGTTTGATGTTACATCGTCATTTGGCTCACCAATCGGCCAAATCACGGGAACCTAACAAGTGATCTGCCTGCCTTCAACGTAGCCTGTTTGCTCCTGAGAAATGATTGAGGGGAGGACGGATTTAAGTCTGTTAGCCATCAATTTGGAAAGGATTTTATAAAGGACATTACAAAGGGCTATGGGACGAAACTTGTCGGGGGAGTCAGCCTGGTCTGATTTGGGAATTAAGGTGAGGAATGTGGCATTGATGGCAGGCAACACTTTCTCGGTTCTGTTAAATTTCCTTACTAGGTTGAGAAGGTCAGCCTTAATAATGGACCAGCAAGCTTTAAAAAATTCAATTGTAAAGCCGTCTGGTCCGGGAGCCTTGTTCGAGGCCATGGTGAAGATTGTTTCTTCAATCTCCTGCTCAGTGAATTCTCTTAGAAGGAGGGAGTTTTGTTCCTCTGTAACTAAGTTGGGAATGGCAGCGATAATTTCATTGATGGCTTGGGTTCTATCTTGAATGGGATCGCTGAGAAGAGAAGTGAAAAAAGAGTTGAGTTCAGATCCTATATACTCCCTTGTATAAACTTGATCGCCATCAGTGTTTTTGAGGGAGAGGATGCGATTATTTGCTCTATGCTGGATGGTTGACTTGTGAAAGAAACTAGTGTTGTGTTCTCCCTGTTTTAACCATTGCACCCTCGGTTTCTGCCTCCACAGCAGCTCTTCTTGTTTTAGCCGTTCTTCCCATTGCCTTTGCAGATTTGATTCTTGAGATTTTCTTTCATCATTGGGCCCTTCTTTGATCAATGTTTGCTGGAGGTTCGCCATTTTTTCCTCGAGTTCTTTTTTGGCTTGAAAGATGTCGCCAAAGGTGTTTTTGTTCCAACGTTTGAGGTTGGTTTTTATTGTTTTGAGCTTCTGCTGGAATATGCACATGATATTGTCACTCCTTATGGTGGCTTGAGTCCACCAGCGTTGTATGTTTTGCATGAATGATGGGTGATCTGTCCAGAAGGCTTTGAATATGAATGGTCTGTTGTGGGGCTTATCCAAATTGGTGAAGTGAATCTGCACTGGCCAGTGATCAGATCCTCCGATAGGCAGAATGCTGGCCTCCATGTCGATATTTTGCAGCAGAATGGATTTCGACATGAGGAACCTATCGAGCCTTGATGCTATCTGCTTGTTTCCTCCTTGCTTATTATTCCAGGTGTGCAGACCATTGACTGTCGGGATGTCAATGAGTTTGGATTCAACAATAAAGGTGTTGAATGCTTCCGAGACCATATCCAATCTTCGTAAGCCTCCCTTTTTTTCCGCTAGATTGGTGATCATGTTGTAGTCTCCGCCTAAAATCCAGTGGTTTGCCCCATGGTGTTGTCTGACTTCGTCCAGTTCTAGCAGCATCTTCAGCTTTTCCTGGATTCGTTGGGGTCCATACATGTTGGTGATGCAGATCGATTGCCCTGAGTCTGGCATGTTGAAAATGACCGATAACAAGTGCTTGGTGGACAGAGCATTCTGCAAGAAGAATTTTCTTTTGTTCCAGAACGTGAGTAACCCCCCTGCTTGCCCGATGGCATCTATGCTTATTGAGTGATGACTGTTGGAAAAGAGTTTTTTAAGCGTTTCTGTGCCTTTGGGAGAGCATTTGGATTCTTGTAGAAGTATGATGTCTGGGTGTTGCGAGAATAAGCGGTTTTTCAGGATCCTTCTTTTGGTGGTGCCGTTGAGCCCCCTGATGTTCCATGTTGTGATTTTCATTGAGCTACCTTTGGAGCAGATAGGACCAAGGCCCTGATTTTTCCTTCATTGATTAGGCGTCTGCCTAGTTCTTGTATTTGTTGTCTTGTGGATTTGCGCCCTCTCTTTCTTCCTGGTCCTTGTGGCTTGTATTGATCCAAATCCAAGTTGGCTTGAATGCCCGTTTGGCTGCTATTTCCCCATTGCCTTTTGGCTGCATTCTGGTTGATGTATTCCAGCTGCAGGTATGCCATTTCTATCTTCTCCAAGTGTTCTTGGGGAATGGCATCGACTCCCAGTTTGGACCATTTCTCATTGACCTTTTGGAGATCTAGATCGCCTAGGATCTCCTCCAGAGGATTGTTTGAAGTGGTTGAGGATGGCTGGTCTGTTTGCATTTCTGTGCATTGAGGGGTTTGCAATGAGGTGTGGCTGGTATTAATCTAGATGGGAGAGGATTCTGGTTTGTGTTGCGGTGCCTGGGCGTGGATTGAATCAGAGGTTGTGCTTGGAGCGTTGGTTGTAATCAAAGATTGACTTAAAAATGACAGATCTTGAGCAGTGGGGGCCTGGGAGACTATAGGGTGCTCCGATGAGTCAAGATTGCTTAGAACTTCAAAGTTGTTTTGTTGGGTGGAGGCGGTATTAGTGGGGGTAGTATTGGTGGAGGGTTTCGGAGGCTTTTTGCCTTTCTTTCCTTTGTTCTTTCTTGAGACGGAGGTGAAACCAGGTGTTGGAGTAGCCACTTGTTCCTGTTGGGGCTGAGGCTATGGTTGATTAGCAGGGAAGCCATGACTAAGATGTCCATGCTGTCGGCATGTTCGTCCTCTGAATGGGATATTTTCGTAATCAATGGTTTGCTTCCATTGCACTCCTTTATGGATCAGCTCAATATGGCCTGAGAGGGGTCCTGAAATATCCAGGTAAACACAGATTCTAGCATAGGCTGTGTACTTACCTTGTGATGTGAGATCTGAGGCTTTGATGAAGACTCCCAGCTGGTTTCCTATGGCTCCCAAGATGCGCTTGTTCCAGTAATCAATAGGCAGAGATTAAAGGCGAATCCATACTAGAAATTTTTTGAAATCTTCCTGTTCTGGAGCGAAGTTTGGCCTCCAGTACGTTATGTAAAGTCCTGTAGAGTTGTAGAAGTACGGGTCTCCTTCGAAGATTCGATCTCTATCATCCCTGTGAGCGAAGATGACCGTGAAAAAGCTTCTCGATCCCAGCTGAAGATCGTAGTCCCCTTTGGGTTTCCCTTTCTGGTTTATCCACCAGTAGAGAGCCTTTTCATTAAGTCGAACCCCCATGAATCTGCAGATCAGGGTGTGCTTACTCATGTGGTCTCTGTATTCGTCGATCCATGGATCTTCAATGATTAATCTGGGTATTTTCTCCGAGATGGGCTTGCATGGGGACGGATCTTGTGCGCTGTGTTGACTTGGAATTTTCCCCGCGGACGCAGATCCCTTTGGCGCCGATTCATTGCTGTTTCCCCCGGATCTGGAGCTGGATGGGATGTTGGAGGTATCAGAGGGAATGCTGCCGAAAATAAAAGCGCTGAAGGTAGGGGGGTCGAACCCCCCTGAGGTGTTCATGTGGCGATTCAGGTGGAGTGCCGCTGAGAGATCTGGCTTGCGCTGAACGGATTGGCAGGCAGGGCAGATGAGCCGAGATCAGGGATCTACAGAGCTTCAGCCCAATCCCCGCTCCTCAGAAGCCCGCGCGCTCTCTCCTTTCTCCCCGATTTTACTAATTTTTCCTACTGTATCGAAGTTGAACCGTCTTCGATCAGTGACAAAATTCGATTTTGTTACAGATCCTCGTCCATCTCGTGTTTTCTTTTTAGTGGGAATGATTTGAATCTGAAAATGCATGTGATTTTAACAGAGATGGAATACATTTCTCAGAGCAACCAAAACAATTAAAGACATTAATTGTATTGGTTATTGTGATTACAATTGGTTGCGGGAACGAGACACAGGATTTATTTAGGAAATATAATTAATAGTAGGTGAAATTAATAGTTTTGCGCAAAATCAACCTTGTGGATAACATTTTTGTTTGGTTCTAGTTTGCTCTATATTGGTCTGAAATATTTACTTTCGCATAGAAAACGTTATGAATAGAAAACAAAGAAAACGATCAGGGCAAAGCATCAGCAGTGACATTAAATTATAAGAAAAGTGGTCAAGATGCATTATATTATATGAAGAGAAAGTTGATAAAATAGCAACAAAGTTAGTCAAAGGAAGTTTGGATATAATAATCTGAAACCCAGGGATTAAATATAAGCATTGGATTAAATTATAAGAAAAGTGGTCAAGTTGCATTATATTAGATGAAAAGAAAGTTGATAAAATAATAACAAAGTTAGTCGAAGGAAGTTTGGTTATAATAATCTGAAACCCGGGGATTAAATATAAGCATTTAAAGATGCGATGTATAAAGAAGAAGGGAACAAATCTGACACCCATATGGTCATATCCATCATATTGATGGTTCAAATTGAAAGGAGTCTGTCATAGTGAATGCCTAAGAAAAGGACTTTGGCATTTGTAAAGGATTGTTAAGAAAAATTGAGCTATCCATGCTTTGGAATTTTCTATCATGATTTTCTATTATGGAGTTCATGAGAGCCCAGGATTGTAAAAATGAGAGGATGGAGGTAGATTTTAATTCACTCTTAGAAATTGATAGATGGGATGAAAAATACTAAAGAAAATGAGGTAGATCACCCTCTACGGGTGGAACCAATTTGGATAAGTTTGTGAGATGTAAAAAAATAACAAAGCCTCTATTAAAGAAAGTAGTGGGTTTTTCATAGATTTAGTGCAAATTTATTATTTAACTAAAAAAGAGGCCAAATGTTTTAGTGGAGGTTTTCCTAATGGTAGGCCACATACAAAATCATGTAATGATGTTTTTTTATATAATTTAAAGCACTAGTGCGCTATATACCATTAAGTAATGTTGCACAATTGTTCCTCATGCACGATAAATCCCAGTAATGTTACAATAAAGGGAACATTAACAACAAAATTAATGACATCAATGAATATAACAATGTTCATATCATAATATGGAGAAATTGTTCACTTAATATAAATATAAGCATTGATTCTTCATCAATTAAAAAAATATGCTTATACACATTATTATTATTGATGTTTATATCTTATAACTCATGTAGGTCCTCTTAAAAATAAAAAAGAAGCATAAGTGCATGACTAGATATTGTGCAAATTTTTGCTTCTATATTGAAAATGAAATTGTATATGAAAATATGAAAATAGATTGATGTTTTTTAGTGCAAAAAATTCTTTCATACTATTTAATATTTTTGTAGCATGTAAATACAACTTTTTGTTTCTTAGTTTTTATATAGAGTTTTAATATTGATAAAAAAATCAATTTTTGTTTATCTTATAATTATGAATTTTATAGTTTAATTAATATGTTTTGATAGAATTATTGGAAATGGATTCACTATTGATATGAGGAGGGGAGGGGAGGTGACTAAGTAGTGATGGCATTTATACCAATTTCAAAACTTTTTCCACAACCTCAACTATCCATGAAAATTAACAACATTAGCTCATCAAAACATATATATACAGGAATAAACTCAAATCATAATAACCATGAAAAATATCAACACAAGCATGTACACATAAGAACACAAGTATTTCTGGTGGAAACCATTTCGGGAGAAAACCACCCTACTGCTACTACGCTGCTCAATTCTTTTATTATTCTGCTAAGAAAATCGTACATGGAATCTTACACCCATAAGCCAGAAGACTTGGCTTCCTCTACAATATGCTAGAATCTACAAATTTAGAAATTTGTTTCTCTGGTGGATCTATGGAAATCTATCCACTGGAAGCTCCCATGACTAACGATCCTCGCCCAACTACCATTGTAATGTCCAAATCCTACTGGATGGATGAAACTCTTCCTACTACTGAATTCTCCAAATCACTATCTATATTAAGCCTTCATGCGTTCACTTCCTTCGTGAAAACCATGTTTCATATTGGGCTCTCAATTTTCTCAACACGAACAACCAAAAAACACCATTGTTATGCACACAAAATCTGAATTAAACTCTAACCCGAAGGAGGTAAAATATTCACTACTTCATACACCAAAAAATTGTTCTCAAACACACCTCAAGCGGCCAATTTTCTGCCACAAACTACACACATATTCATAATATTCTTCTCAAATCTATATATGATTTTTGCACACAAATCTCTAATATATCTCTACATAAATTATGTGAGCAATTGTTGCATTCTCTACTCACTCACAATTCTTTCACAATGGCATACTCACACATTCTCCAAACAAGAAACCAAATAGACTCAATTCCTTCCTCTATTTATCAATTTTTTGTGTTGAGTCACTTAGTAAATGCTACAAGTTATAGACCACTCAAGAATCCTTTTCACAAGTCGCTTCATATTTGGTTGAGATAGGATTCTTGACCAAATCAACCACTAACTCCATTATCCCTTTGATATTTTAAAACCTTATCAACTTCTAGAGGCCCCACTAAATTTTCTAACCATATGTCGAAAAATTGGAACAAGAACTTTGCCAGAACATCAAATTTAGGTGAGTAGCGCAAGGAATGCAGAGAAATTCCCGTGAAAAACCTCAGTCACTCTCACAACATAGGCTCCATGTGACTGTAACTCCTCAGTCACTCGCATAGGATTTTCTACCAACGGCTTGAGCTTTTCAGCCACTCCCATGACTCAACATACATGGGGTAAAGGATGAAGGAAAACATGTTTCCTCATCTCATAAGATACTCCACCTTCTTCCAGAGCTTGAAAAGACTCTATAGGACCTCTGGAAGTCACTGGGAATTTTGCAACACTTCACCAAGTCACTTCCACATCACTTTCATCATCAGCAATCAAACTATGTTGACTATGATGCCAACCAAAAACCATACTAAACATCTAGGCCATCAAACTTCTCTAACACATCTCTGCCACCAATATGCATATCCATAACATGTCAAACATCCTACAACACATGTACAACTATCTCGATCATCCGCTGACACATGTATATCCTCTCCAAGCCAAAATTATAATGTCATCAACATGTGGACCTAGCTGGGACATGGAGACCATGGAGACTTAATGAACAAGGCTACTCAACTCTAACTCTTGCACTAGCCAAAAACACCTATATGTAGCAACATGATTACGAGGATCATCACATCTCCAAGCTAGTCCAAGCTAGTTTACATGCTAAGAACCAACTACACCTCAATCATCATCTCCAAGCTATTCCAAGCTCGTAGACATGACAAGGTCCATCTACACCTCAATCATTTACATCTCAACCATCTACAGGCACATATACACATGCATAACCAACTCACCTGCAACCCAAGGAACCAGGTTAATATCAATTCCAACCAACAACACATATGTAACACTGCAACACACATCAATGCCAACAATATCCCCCTTTGGAATTGATGTCAACCGTTGTTAAACTAATAGTTTGAAATCTTCCTCTAAAAATTGATTCTCATACTCAAATTCTCCCCCTTTGACATCAATGGAAAATCGATAAACATATTAAGGACAAATTCTAGTGAAAGCTAGTAGACATGCTAAGGACCATCTACACCTTAATCATGATGTCCAAGCTAGTCCAAGCTAGTATGCATGCCAAGGACGATATACACCTCAATCATATACATCTCAACCATATGCAACCACACATACACATGCATAACCAACTAACCTGAAACCCAAGGAACCAGGTTGAAATAAATTCCAACCAAAAACACAACTGCAACACTGCAACACACATCAATGCCAACAATCTACCCCTTTGGCATTGATATCAACCCCTGCTGAACTAATCGTCTGAAAATGTCCTCTGAAAAGTGATCCCCATACTCACATTATCCCCCTTTGACATCAATGGCGAATGGATAAACATATCAAGGAAAAATGTTATATAATCGTCTACATGCAAGGGGATCCACCCAAAATCATATGCATGTGATGAACAATGGAGTGAGAATAACTGAAAATATGTGGAATGAACCCCCCATGGGCACAAGCTATTCCTAAACATCAACAGAAAGGTGCATAAACTTATACCTCCCATGGGAGCATGATAATAAGAAACAAAAACAATAACTAGAATAAATGCTCTCTCCCCTGAAGCAATAACAACATAATCCATGGCATAATACTAACAACAAATCAAATCACCAACATATAGAAGCAACAACATAATATGACCAAATTGAAGAAACAATTATGATCAAATCCATTGAAGCAACACCATATCTGACCAAATCTGAAGCAAAAACATCAGATACATCCTCTCCACAATTTACTATCTAGCAATAGAGAAAATCATACATCAACAAAAACAATGACTATCTAAACACAACATCTCTTTGAAGTAGACATGGTGGCAACAAATCATGATGAAAGGTCACAACAGTATGACCAACCATACTCCATTGAATGTAAACATCTCCATGGTTCAATGTAAACTGATATATATCACCGCCAATGCCTCCATGCCACATGCAAGAGGCTACTTCTCATGGACCAAAGGCTATGACCAAAATATATGCAACAAAGTACATGACCTCATAAGCTTATTACATGGCTACAAAGATGATAATACATGGATGTATAATGACATCAATAAGCCCATATATGGATGAACCATGACTCACATGACTCTCTCTTAATGCATGCCTAGTACAATTTCAAAATGCAAGTACATAGAGCATATGATCAGCCCCATGTCCTCTTTATGGAAGCAAGATAATGTCAATATAAACAACATAAGAGACATGTATCAACCTCTCCAAATCATCAACCATGAATAATTACTTCAGCAGCAGTAACCAACATTCCATAACCATACACAATGGCCCAACAATTAGCATATATAAATAGCATCATAAAGCATCAAAATATCACATCAATTAGCCCAATATATCATCTCTCTATAGCTATACATGGAAGAAATAGTAACCATCATATGGAGCTTAAGCCTCTACAATAGAAGCAAAACTAGTAGCAACAATAAGAAAATGATGTAATGACAACAACAACATCACATCAACAACTATAAATATCATCCACCATCATACTACTTCATAGCAACATCACATGAAAAATATCATGAAACCAAGATGCACAATATATGCATATCAACCCATATAGGAAACATATAATCCATGCATAATCAAAACATAAACATATGCAATGGATTAGCACATATCATGAGATGCATAACCAAATCCTCCAAGAAAACATGATTCCATATAAATATTAGAAGCATATAAAGTGCTCCCCTTGAACGTGTGCCATCTCTCCTCCTGATCACACCTTAAGAAGGACAACATCAGTAGAAAAAGTCAAATCCATCATCATGAAATCATGAGCATTATCAAAAACAACTTCTCAAAAAATAGATATATTCACATATACTTCACTATCCATGGAAAAATCATCAATGATTCTAATGAAAAACAAAATGCACCATAACTCCCCCTAAGGGAATGCAAGCCTAAGATTCTTCTTTTCATTCCTTGCTTCCCTTTCTTCCTCCAAACTTTGAGTGGTTTCTCTCTCGCATGTAGATGTCCAATTGTTATATTGTTTGGCCTGCTTTTCATATTCTTTGTTCTTTGATTAGGTGGCCTTAAGTGTCTTGGAGTCTTGCAATCCTTGGCAATATGACCAAGATTATCACATATGTGGCACCTTATATGACCAAGAAATGGAGGAAAAAAATTGGATATTTTTATCCTCCTTTTACTCTTCATTGCATGCAACCTGCACTCAATAGCCATGTGACCAAAATCATTGCATGAGTAGCAATAACCATATAAATTACCATTATATCTAATTTTGGAAAAACTCCAAGAAGTGGGTTGTCTTTCTTGCTTAATTTCTTGATAGGACCTTCTACACAACTTCTTCTTTTATTGCATGGATATACAATTTGCTGCAATGTGTCCTTATTTATGGTGGGTGTAGCATCTCACATTACCCAAAAGTGAAAATGATCTTCTAGGTGCTTTTCTTAGCATCACCTTTGGGTTTTCTTCCTTGAGTTACTTCTTTGGATGCTTTCTTTTTTCATGGAATTCCTTCTTGTTTCCTTTTCTATTGCCATGATTAGTAATACTTATGGCTCCAACAAAAATAGCTTCTTCCTTGTGCATGCTAAAATCTGACTTGATAGATGAGGAAGTGGTTTTCTTCTCTGAATGATTCCTTAGAGAAACCACTTCTGCTTCCAATCTCTCACATTCCTCGTCCTTATCTATATACTTATTTCTCGTTTCTTCCTCAATCTTCTTTGTCTCCTCCTGTTGAATTTTCAATCTATTGATTTCTTCTTTTATCCCATTTTCTTTCTCATCAAAAATATACAAAAGTATTTTCTGATATTTATATGCACTAGTCATTTTTTCTACTTTAGTAGCTAATTCCTTGATTACAATAATTTTTATTTATATTCAACCTTAATTTGATCAATATCCTTTTCATAATCACTATCCAACTCAATAGAGTCATTAGAATTATAATTCAAACATGCTTTCAACATATTACCTCCTCACACAACTTCTTTGACTGAAATTTCAGAATTTGTTTCTTCTTTTCCAATTGATTGATTTTCTTCCTTCTTCATTTTTTTTGCTTTTTGAGACATCCTCCTCTTGATTTTGGCCATGATACGCAAACTACTCTCCAAGCGTCCATGTTTCACTCAAGAGAACTAGCTCTGATACCAATTGTTGGAAATGTATTCACTACTGAGAGGGGTGGGGGTGAATCAATAGTGATGGCATTTATACCAATTTTAAATATTTTTCCAGAACCTCAATTATCCATGCATATTCACAACATTAGCTCATAAAAACATGTATTCAAAAATAAACTCAAAAAAAAATAACTATGAGCAATAACTATGAAAATAATCAGCACAAGCATGCACACATAATAACACAGGTATTTCTGGTGGAGAAAACAACCCTAATCTTGTTGCACCGGTAAATTATTTTATTATTATACTGAAAAAATTGTACATGGATTAGATTACACACATAAGCAGGAAGAATTGGATTCCTCTACAGTATGATGGAATATATTAATTTGGAAATCTGTTTCTCTCACGGATCTAAGGAAATCTATCTTCTAGAAGGTCCCATGACCAACAATCCTCGCCCAACTACCATTAGATTTTCCAAATCCTATTGGATGGAGAAAAATATGCCTACTAATGAATTCGCCAAATAAATTTATATATTGAGGCCTTCACACCTTCACTTCCTCCATGTGAGCCACGTTTCATAAATGTTTCATATTGGGCTCTCAATTTTCTTAACATAAGAAACCCAATAACACCATCGTTCTGCACACAAATATGAATTAAATTTTGACCCGAAGGAGGGAAAATATCCACTAACTCATTTCTCAATATTCTCGGAAAGGTTATTCACTACTGACCACCACCCTCTTAACAGTCTCCATTGCATTCCCAAATTCCCCCTGCCCTCACCCAAAGTCAAATTCTCTTCATCCAATTTTACCCTAGTACACTTAATTTTCTTACACTTTTGATCTCATCTCACCATAGTATCCTGCCTTGAACTAATTATCTGAGGGTATTCATCCATAGAAAGTGTTGCACCACCATCCTGTATAAATACATTTTTCATGTATACACATAAATTATTTGGAGGATGGTTTTGATATAAAAACCTCAACTGGAACTGCTCATTTGGGATACCCAAACACCCCATCCAACAGATTGTGAAAAGTTGTCAATACCTAACACCTCTCTGACTAACGATCCCATGGAACCTATAAAAAATTGTTCCTGGGTTCCAAAATTATCCACTGAAAAAATACTAGAGAAATTCATTGAAACCCCCGCACTACCCATAACCTCCCATTGTGAATATGCATAACTGAGAGGGATAGAAAAAGGAAATCCCGAGGGAAAAAAGAAGAGGATGCTATACCAATCCCCTCATAACCCAACTGAGGCATTTCAGTAGGGAACCCATGTGAAAGTCCATCGACCAAAGGAGACACTAGAAATCCTTCAGTTCCTGACAAATTCAAAATACCATCTAGGGTCAGGCCTTCTACAGACACTGATTGCACCAAAGAGGGAACCAGTACCCACTCTTATCAAATTAATCCTTTGAAGTACAAAAATACGTCAGAAAATGAATTTTCCACGAACAATATAACCCTCTTCATTCCCCAAAGATGATACTACTAAGGATGAGTTTGAAAACGCCTTTCGTGATAATCGACACCGACTCTAGGGTAGGTAGAGATGAAAAAATCTCAACTTCTGAACTGCCAGATGTCACCTAGGGTCTCACACCCAAAAGTTGAGATGGAATCAACCAGATACAAATATCCTTGTGTGGATCCTCTAAGAAGTCCAACTCATCTCTAAGACCCACCATTTTCTCTTTCAAACCCATAGCAACTTCAACATGAAACAAAAACACTAGATCACCATACCCACTAGTTTCGAGCGAGTATACACTCCCGACCTCCCTACTTTCGATAAAATATTTTTCCACCTTATGATAATCCTATAAATACTCCACTTTACCTATATAGTAAATTTATGACTTAAAATGGAGAAAATTAGTGATAACTACTAACACTTACTTCATAAGGGCTTTCTATGTTGCAGGTCTCAAAAAGTTCATGGTTGCAAGCACAGATCCATTTTTCGATATATATATATACCCTCATCATTAGATAGTTAGAAACTTTATCTCCATAATGATTGAGATACAACAAGTATTCACATAGTGAAATGAGTCTCCATGTTGGAAGTAGTTGTTTTTTCTATATTCCCCCCTTTAGTATCATACCATATACATTTAACCCAATATATTCTCCACTTGGGTTAGTAGCCATAATCATTGCATTAATGTGTGTATCATACAAACTAATATACGAATTTATTTTGCACATATTCATTGTGACCATGTAAATCATGTACATATTTAATTGAAAAGAAAACATTTTACAATGATGCACACTACAATAGAATAAGAAATCCATTGTCCTATGTAATAATAATGTATTCTTTCTCATACAAAATTGTGCAACATAAAGGTCAAGAATAAAAAAATGTAAAAAAATAATTGTTACAATTATTAGTGACCCATCCTCATACCCATTATCTCCCAAAGTATACTACACAAATCAAGTCCCTACCACCAAATAGGGAATCTCTAGTGCCATTTTAAGGAGCTACTTATTATCACCCCAACAACTCTCCTTTTGGTTTAGGTTGGTTATGTTCTAGCTCAATTGACCTTTCTCTAAATTCGATGAGGCTTAAATATTTTAGTGTTCAATAAGCTCATGGAACTATAAGAATAAAGTAATAATTTCAATGTTTGAAACGTGACATGATTGATTCCTATTGTCTATGCTATAGAATCAATGAAGGTCAATAGATATATAAAATAATGGTTGATAATTCCAATGGGATATGAAATCTTAGAGTGGTCCTAAGAAATAATGTATATTCATCATTAATATTTAAGGAAAATCATGTTATTTATAAATGCAAGCTAACTAATTACTCTTATTCAAGGAAATCCATGCCACTTAAAATAAAATGTGAGTGGCCTATTACAAGGAAGTATACTTTCACTCATGTTGGATGGCTTTAGGTATAGTGCCATTAGCATGTCTACTTACTTTTAAGGAAGATGAGCTTTTAGCTACTCCAAAGGAGTTTTAGTTTTAAATCCAAAATCAAAAGGTAGTTTCAGTGTAAATAATAGTTATAAAAAAGTAAATATCATTTGTAGTCATCCCTTATGATACATTTAATAAACGTATATGTTTTTTAGTAATAGTTGAACTTACTCCAATATTATTTCTTTTCGATTTAATTTATGAATGATAAAAAAATCACACATATAGCTAAATATCAGAATTGCTGGTTATTGTATAGTACACCAACATAGATCCATCTTCACTTCATATCTACCAAGTGCTTAGAGGGATCAAATATCTCAACATGCAAACCTCTCTCTAAGTGAAAAACTTGAGGAAAGGTTTCATTGACCTCCTTTGAATGACCATCAATGTTACAATGGTTGCATTATTTTCTATATACTTTCACTTGTGTGTTCTGGATATTGTATTTTTTCCTTTTCCCCTTTTTCACTTCTTCTTCTTCTCCTTGGAATCTTTGTAGTTCTCCTTCGATTTTGACCCACCTAATCACCCATTATTCTAGCATATATTCTATACATACTATGTTTTTTCACAAGCGTCATCCACCATTATGGGTTTGAACAACATCAATCTCTTCCACAGATGCTTATGTAGACCCCCTAGATACTTGAGGAGTACATATAGGTTATTTGGGGAGATACCCAACATTTTTTCCATCTTCCTAAATTTGGTGATGTACTTATATACACTCTTACCCTGCTTCTTCCTAAAGTAATTCCATCATATCCATTGATCTTCTACATACCCGATAGGTAGAAATGGTACTTTATGAGAGTTTTTAAATCCTCCCACTTATTCATTGGAGGATATCTCTCTAACCTCATGGTTTCTTTGTGGCTTTCCCACCAGGTTAGGGCATGACCCTCTAATTTTAGATAAGAAAATGAAATTTTATATTCTTCCTTTATATGATGAACACTAAAATAAAATTCTAAACTACAAGAACCAATGTTTTAACTTAAAAGCATCAATATCACCTTGATATGGCTTGATGTTTCTCTTCACTTCCATGTTGAAGAGGGAGTATGAATGGTTCATGGCACTCAAAATATGTTGATCATTTTTGGGTTATTTATTGGACTCCCTTTGTGGTTCTTCCTAATCCCCTGATCTCCCCTCTAATCTTGCCTCTGCATCATAACCTCTCTCTTCTCAAAATAAACATGGATAATTTTTCATGGCCACCATGATCAAGCTCATATTACCATTTATATATATGACTTGTTCTATCATTTTTCCAAACCTCTCCACTCTATTATCTTTGGGGTTATTCACATATTCATCGACCATGGTCGAGGTTTCATGAATTTTGGCTTAATTGATCTAGATCCCATAAAATCCCCCAAATTATACCCAAAGAAACATTCTCTAACACTAATATGATGTATAAGTGATGATGCATATTCCATTAGGAAATTTATCACAATATATGTAATGAAATTATACTTAAAATATGAAATATATACTATGATGGTTCTATTTATTTACATATGGATTTATTAAGTTCCTATTTTCATGCATGAAATATATAAAATGTAGAAAAGAGAGAAAAAATAGAGCAACCACTCACAAACTACAATAACATAAGATATTACCCGGGAAACCCTTTTGGGATAAAACCTAACTAGAAGGTGAGCCTACTCTGCTCTCTCTTTCTCTAAATACAATTGTATGAAAGTAGAGATACATGAGATATGTGTCCTATGTGATACTACAATACATAACCCATCTTTTTTCTATCTCTTTATCTAGTCTCAACTACTATGCTCATATATGGAAAAAAAATGCACTTGAATAGAATTGAACCCTTTTTCTCCTAATATCATGATTATAGCACCTCCCAATATCCTACTAATGGTTAAGTTTGACTCCTTCAACTCTTAACTAGTGTTAAAATATTGAATCTTCTAATGTCTTCTTCATCATAATCATATGCATAGCAACTTTTTCAGGAATAATGGGGGCGTATTTCATATCCTCTTGAACCATGGTGGATAAAATAAGAAGGTCAAGTTCCAAGTGGCATAGCGTTTTCATATGGACTCTAGTTGAGATGATTCTTATGTTGTTGGAAAGACATATATTGGTATAATAGTGATATGGGGTGAAAATTTTAAGGCAAAAATCCCCCCTGCCCCTGCTAAAAATGTTTTTTGATTCTCCAACTGCTGCTACAAGGTTCCATATCCGAATTTTCCAAACTAGGTCCCACTAGTAAAAATGGTCTTGTGAGTTGATTCCTTCAATTTTTCCACTCTGAAATCATCAATATGGATGAAAAATAATATAATGATCCAATATACATTAGAAATTATAAACAATAATTCTCTCTCTATGGATATTTTTTGGACTTGTGCCATGTGGGTTGCTACATAACACAAAACCCCTCTATTATTCTCTCTCTCTCTATGCACACTAAAATACTCTAGTCTACTATGAATACAAAATCCAGAAAATAGAGTGGAACCCATTTTCCTCCTACATGCCTAGTTATATCACAATCTGACAAACTAGGGGTTATATTTGACCCATTCAATCCACAATGTGACTTATAACTTGACCCTTCTAGATTATTCTTCATAGTCCCCACATGGCTAGCCCATTTTCCTTGAGTAACAAGGGCTAACATGGCATATTCTTGAATTATGCTGATAAATCACAATAGGTCAACTTCTAGGAGGTATAAATTTCTAATACAAGATTTAATGGAGGTTATTGTTTCACCATTGGAAATGTATCTATGAATAAATTATTGAATCTAGGTCCATATTAAGTTCATGAACATAAATGGTTGACATTTACACCTCAAAATGGGTGTTGAACTTTTCACCCCACAAATTTTCTAAACTAGGGTTGGTAAAATATAAACCTGCAATCTAATCCTCCAATTTTTTCACTCTAAGAGCATCAAGATGGATGGAAGATAATATAATGAACCAATTCATATCATACCTCCACATATTGGGAATATTTTTGCCCAAAATATTTTTTACTAAATTAGGTGAGGAAATGTTTCCTCTACCTTTTGTTGGGATGTGGAATTGGCATCCCTTTTACCCTCATTTGTCGATATTTTCCACCATATTTACCATTATAATCTTACTTTATTACTCTGTTAATCATCGTTTTGACTAATACATGCCACTCTTTTAGGTCACCTTAGTTTATGGAGTTTTTCTTGTAATTTGACAATAGCTTTACTATTTTGAGTGATTTTATTAACAAAATTAACAAAGAGGTTGTTTCATGGTATATTGGCTTGCTAGAGTGTTTTTGTTTATATGTCATGATGTTTCTCAAGGTTTTGTGTTGATGATATTCTAAAACGAGATTATATTGATATTGTTGCCATGATGTTAATACTTTGTTTTAAAATACTTTGTTCTCTCAATAATACCATCATGAGTCACTATGGGCTATTACTTGATTGTAGGCAACCTAAACTATTGTGCCAGCAAGGTGAACCATTTCTTGATGATGCAACCAAATCGGTAGTTATAGATATGAGTTTTCAATTATTCACCTCGTAATATTTGGAGATACTTTTACCACATTTCTTTTATTCTGAGTTGTAATTTTTTTTATAATAAGCTTGATTTGGAAAAAATGAGAATTGATATATTCTCATAGCTAATTGTGGTTTCAAGAACAAAAATGATGTAATCTATAAGAGGAAAATCCCTCTTGCTCATATGGGGGGTAGCACTATTGTATTTTTTATTAGAGACTATGCATATGTAACCTTTTGAAGAACAATGAAAACTCTTATAGTTTGTGTCTTAGTAATACTTCATTGACTTAGTTTGTAATTTTGAATATTGCAACAATAAATAGTGAAGGAGGCATCCTGAAACATCATTCCTGATCCTAGTTGGAAAGTGATCACCTAAACTAGGTGGGGGCCACACAGGTGATTTTTGTCGCAAAGTCTTTTTTTAGACATGTCGATCATATTCTATGAGTTGTGGGATGCTATTTATGGATGGTTGGTCAAGTTGGAAAAATAGATGGACTTCTATTTTTAGACATATTGGGCGGAATCTATTTTTAGATTGCCAGTCTAAAAATAGATATGTCAAATATTATTAGCTCTTAATAATATTTGAACTATAAACATTATCTTATTCTCTTGGAGCACTTCAGTTAAGTGCACAGATGTGGCACAGGAGCTAACAGAAGGAATTACGCTATTCCTAAGGGTTAAGTGGAGCTATTGCATGGATACTTCAGTTAGAACTCATGTGACAGAGTTTGGTGGAGTTGATTGAGGAAGTTAATGGAGTTGTGTTCAGTTTAACTAATCTAAACATAGTTGAGCTAGTTGTATCTAGTCTAACTGATTGATACACTAGTGAGAGTGGTGTGAATTAATTATTAATTAATTCACTAATTATAAACTCATTAATCAACTAAAGAATACATCAGTTAACTACAGTGCATGGACAGTTTCAGTGGAGACCAGTGGAGAGGTAGGTGAAAGAGCAAGTGTGACTATCAGTTGTGACTATAGTGTTGCATGATTTTGCACCACACATTGGTAGAGATGCCTATAAAGATTGCGTGAGCAAGGATGGGGTAATTCATTCTCATTGAGAGGCATTCTTCAGCAGGGATTGTGCAGTAGAGGCAAGCTAAAGGCTGGCAAAGATCAGTGCATGGGATTTGCAAGATCGAGCCTGATTAGTGTGTAGCAAGTGGAGATTATACTGAGAGCTTGTGAGGAGATTTGTATGATGATTGTTACATGATCTCTATGACATAAATAATATACAGATAGTTGGGGGTTTTCAGCTTTAAGCTTTCCCATGAAATACTGTGTTCATATGTGTGAATTTTTATGGTTTCAATGTGTGCATGCAATTGATTTTTCGCGCATGTGATGATCAATGGTAGAAGAGATTCTGTATTGTGCATGAAGATAAAATAGTGTGTGATCAGGAGAATCTCGGTGAATAATATATCAGTTATTCAAATCTCTACATGTAAGATGTACATTATCAACTTCGTCCTAAGGATAAAGGGCCCTCCTATTTAGTAGGGATTGTGGCATTAGTAAGGAGGTGTAGCAATGTGTGTAATTTCCTCTTAGTTATTCTTCATGTCAATTAATTTTTATTGTTATATATTTCCATTAATGTGTTTTTATTACTAATTAGTTGGTTTGTAGAATAGTCCATATTGATTACTTACATAAGAAGATAAATCCTAGATCGATCCATTTATTAGTGTCTTATTTCTATTATTTTGTTGCTACAATTTTTAAAGTTTTGCTAGATTTACTATTGTGCCTCTGTTATAGTGTGATTACAAAGGTTATTGAGGTAATGATTGTAGTGATTTTGTCGATAAGGTGAGGTTTTGGATGAATGGTTTCTACAATTATGCCCATAAGTGTTATTTTATTTTATGCAAGTGTGATCTTGAGTGATTGTGTGATTTTATTCTCCAAGGGTGATTTTGATTTTGGAATTTAGTGCAGAGTATTTTGAATGTTGAAGTGTGACAATTATGATTTTGGTATGTTTAGAGTGAGAAGTTACAGTGTCAGGAAATTTAATTTCTTAAATGTTTGTTCATTAAATTATCGATCGAGACCTTGGAAGTTAATGAGGTGTTGACAACATATATGAAAAATTAAGTTGAATTGGTTTTGTTGGCTTAAGGAGTCCTGACTTAGGTTCAGAGGTTAATGTTTGCCAATAAACCCCTATAATACTGGCCCTTTTGGTAGTGACATGCTTGCGCAGGCCAAAGTCTCACCCGAAGCAGTATGGGAGGGTGCTGGAACTAGGTTTCCGCACCCTGGGAGAGAGAAGGTAAGTCAAGCCGGTCCGCAACTATCATATCTATACAACATGACGCTGTTCGCAGGAGTCTCAATAAATAATTAGAAGACAACTTATCAGATCTAATTAATAGGTTCGCATCCACGTGCACACTATCATCTATAATCATAGAAAAACAGAATCACAATGAATTAACAGATCACATATACATGTACCATAAACAGAGATAGTTTGTAGCTACTAATAGATGCATAAACATATAACTCAAGTTCGCATCAACCATAAAAGAACAGATTCAGATAACATCATATATCCACAATACTTCCCCACATATATATCATTATCCAAAATCCTCTTACATTTCGAATTACCACCTGCGCACACAGCCAGCAGGGTCTGCACACAGCAGGACAAAGGATCTCAGTGCACACAACCAGCAGGATTCCTAACCCAAACAACCCTAACACAGATATAACACTTCGTACTTCGCATCAATCTCTATTCCTTCATACCTATGACTCAAATAGGTTCATCTATTTATAGTGATTTAACCTATGCATCCAATGGTCCGCAAACCGTGGTTTGCGGACTCTTGGTCTACCCTTGACCCATTTACAATGCGTTAGAAGCTTTGATCCACCCCAAAACCCCTGCATTAGACTAAAAAAAAAAAAATTATACAAAAGTGGACAAAATTCATAGCCTTTGGGAGACCCTACTCCAACAGGTTTGGGTGATATGATACAAGTAAATAAATGATTTGCTGAAAGAATATTCCAATGGTCAGATTGGACATGGATTCACAAATTTCATACCTTACAATTGAAACTACTGCCTTTAAATTTTTTTAGTACAATCTAATGTTAGCATCATATAGGCATCTAGTGGTCCCAATAATCATGGCAACAAAAAACATGCTGAGCACATGACTTAAATAAAAAAAACATAGGAGTCATAGGTCCAAGACCTGTGTCCTTTTGGCCACTTGGTGGGTTCCCTAGGTTAACAAATCCTCACACCAGTGCCCTAAAATTACCACACCCCACATGCACACAAGAATCTAGAAATTGTAGGAATTAAAGTATTTGATCTATTTTAAAATAGAAATATGAGTTACAAGAATAGAAATTAAATATACTAAAATCTAATCTATCCGTAAATAAATAAAATAATATCTACCAACATTAACTAAATTTGTAAGTGCATTCAAGGATAACGGGTCTTTCCTAGATGGGAGCAGTGCAGGAAGATGAAAGAAACTAAAAAATTGATTAATAACAAAATTATTTCATTAATCAACCAAAAATTACAAAATATAAGTTCATGTGACAAAAATCCCCCCTATAAACTCTTTTCTCTTTTTCCTACTCTTTTTGTACCCCTGCCTACCCTGATCCTATCTTTTTCCCAAATATTTATATAAGAAATGATTAGGGTGAATTGAAACCACTTCTCCCATAAATGGCCTATCGAATCATGATTAGTTTATAAAATATTTTCTTTGATTCATTCTTAGTTGAAGATATGAGCACATAAAGTTTATTTGACATGGCACCATCTAGAAATAGCTTGATCCGGTGTATTCTATTAACTAGTTGAATAGTTTGGTTGTAACTAGTCAATGGCTGCAACCATAAATTACCATTTGAAAGAACCATGGATATATCCCAATTCGTGCCTCTTTTGGAGGAAATTATAGTGAATAACATAACTGACGATGTCCTGAAAAAAAAACCCATGTTTTTTATTTTCCTAATTCCGCCTTTGTTTCTCATAAATCATGCCAGAAGTTGATGACTCTATTTTCCTTGGAATGCATTCTTTGAATTGTCAAACATTGCTTGGAGGCTTCTAGAATTAACCTGGGTGCAATGTGAATGACATAAAATCATGTTTTCGATGTTAGAAAAAAAACCCATGGCATGATTTGTGCTAACTTGGTGTGGAAATATCTCAACCAACCATCACACCATTAGTGGTCAACTATAGGATGTCTAATAATTGAAAATGCTTACAAACCCTTTCCTAACTACCATAATAGTGACTTTCAGTAACTTGGCCTTTCTGCGGTTCGGGTAGTCAAATGTTTATGTGCTTTTGACAATTAGAGTGACACATGCTAACCCAATAGGATGAATAGAAGCTACATGAACCAAGAAAGGACAATCATCATTAGCAAAACCAACAATAATCCTTTCTAATTCATTGAAAATAAAGGAAAATAATCATAATTAACTACAACTATTATAATGGTATATTAGAAGAGAATAGAAATTTGTGTAATAGATGGTTAAAGGAGTATGATAAAATGACTGAAAATGGTTACTTGGAATGGTGAAAAAGGTGATAATTTGGCAACTCAACATACAACGATTTTATCTTTATTTTTTTTTTCAAGTTCTTAGAGAGTTTGACATTGAAAAATGTTAGTTACTATTTCTACCTACATAACTTTTCATAATAACATTGAAATAAAATACTTGCCTTAATTGGCAATTTATGTGTGTGTGTGTGTGTGTGTAATTAATTGGTTCTAATTAAAGGAAAATTATTTCAACCAACATTTTAGTGTCGTTGAGAGGGAGGTTATTATAGGTGCATATGTGTGAATAACATTTTTTTTTTGAATTTTTCATAAGTGTGTTAGATGCGTTCCTGGATCTGAGGTGACATGGATGCAATACAAGAGTTATGAACCTGTGCATCACTTTGACAGAATGAAGTGGGCTTGGCCTCAAAAGGATTTAGGAGACATATGATTGCATGAATAGAGAAGTAGAAAAACACAATGCTCCAAAAAATACTAACCATGAAAGTAAAAGAGGATGTGGAGGAAACGAGAATCAATATTTAGAAAGAGTAGCATTAATTCAAGAGTTAATTTCAAAAGTTGAGGCAATATCATTTTCCTCAAGGAAAAGTTCTAAGAAGATAAGATCCTACAAAATTTCTCCTTAGAGGTTAGAGGATCTAGGATAATCTATGTTTGGAGAACATATCAGGAAGGTAGAATATTATGAGCCTTCCACTTCAAAATCAAGATCGAGGATTTGTGATTCATCTATATCAATAAAGGAAGATTATTAGGACTTTTTGGAAGGACAAGGAGGTACATACATGCATAATTGGTAATATCACAAACTAAGTCCAATGAAACAACCTCCTATAATTTTGTTCTAGATTCAAGAAGTATTGTGTAACAACCTCCTGAATATTTTGTTATAGATTTAATAAGTGTTGTGAAAAAAATTCCTGATCATTTTAATCAAGATTCAAGAAGAGTGGTGAAGCAACCTAAGCAGCCACTACAAGACTTCTCTCAACCAAAGGAATAATGAATACCTAAGCTTGTTTTGCATGATATTAAAACTTTGAAGGAGAAAAATATGGCAGAAGAAATAGTCACCACCTTTGAGTTCCCTATTGAAAAATCCCAGGGACAACATCTAATGAAGAATATTCCTTTCTCAACCCTTCCTATTGGGTCCTTCATTTTTGGGAGAAGTTTTGATCAATTTTTCCAGAAAATAACTGCATAGATAAGAAATGTAAGCAAATAACTAAATGGATAAATAAAATGAAAGGTGGAAAACAAGGAGAAGAAACCAACAAATAATGAAAATAATTGTAACACCCTCCTCCCACATTTACCCAAGCTAACCATTCCACTGGGGTAAACATGTGATGAGAGGCTACTATGATGTGATTCAACTCCCAATGTACAATTAAGGAAGTAGAATTGACATAACGAAACCAAACTGACCTTCCACACATGCTACAAAACCTTCAAGACTCAACCAACCGTTCCAGGAGGCCAACCCCGGAGGAAAATTGGCATTTCACTGATATGGACCCTTAGCCACTCCCATGGAAAGACATGAACATGACTGAGGCCTTCCAGTTGCTCCCATAGAAAGGCGTTCCAGCGAATGTGGACTTTTTCAGGTTTTTTTTTGCCAACGACCCCAGATTCTGAGCCATGTTTTGAGGGCTAGGTCTAAGGGCACTGCCTAGAACTCCATGAAACATTAAAAAATGAATAATAACAATGGAAAAATGCTAGTAATGAAATCATTGGTTCAAGTAATTGATATGATCCCTACTAGCCATGAAAATTGTTCCGCCAAGATCACAAAAATATGTAATCTATAGGTCATAACAACATATATGAGCATAAGGGTCTCATACTTATCTAAGATTTGTAAAGAAACATTGTTGCCATATCACAATAGATGCATTATCATCTATTAGGCCATATATTCATTGTAAATTTATTTTCTAATCAAAACATGATGAGATCCATACATCAAGTATGTCATAAAAAATACTCATAACCAACATATAACCGACATAGATAAAAAGGATATAATAGCAATAAAAGCCACATATGAGCCAATACATTTATTCATGAAATACCAAGGAGAAGAATCTCTTATTAATGCATGAAAAATCCAACCAGGTTTGGGACTTCCACGAACCACCTGATCATAGATTAGGTTGAACCAAATCTTTCCTTCAGCTAATCACCCTCATGCCAGATTCCAAGCATGAATGTGGGACTAAACACCAAACCAATCCAAGTTTTCTCAGGCTTTAATGCAATCCCCACTAGATGACTACACCCTAAAAAATCATGGATTCCACTGAATTTCTGGACCTACACCGTGAGTAAATTTCTTGCCTCCTAATCTCTAGGCTTTACCATATATCTTGCCATTCGCCGGTCAAGGATTCCTAGGCCTGATCGAGGGAACATACCTTTAGGATTTACTGTATGTTATCACTCCAATAATTCTCAAGGGTTGTGTATATTTTGGTTTAAATAATATTAGAGGTAACCACAGACCTACTTTTAAGCCTTAGGATTTAGCCTTCCTAATGCTCAGAGAGGACTCTCTTTATATGATTTGTTTTTGTTGATTTTAATTGATTTTAGGCTAGTTGTGTAGGATTAATGGGGATTTTTATTTTGGATTTGGTTTGGTGGTGGAATCACCTACTCAGATGGATAGATTTAGGTCTGCTTACCATTGGGCTAATGGATTCAAAGTTTCAAGCAACAGAAGCAGGATCAAGGTTCTAAAGGGAAGTATTCACAAGGCAAGATAGTTGAGTAACTTTAGATCCTTAGGTTGATGGTGAAAATGGTTTCAGTCGGGGTAAGAAAGAAATTAAGGGTTCTCAAATCTGGATAATGAGTGAAAATACATAGTTCAATCGAAAATAGGGAACAATTAAGAATTCCCCAATTTGGATATCAGTAAAAAACATGAAAATGACATAACATTTCAAGACAGAGTTCTTTTAAGCATATTCTGAAATAACATTCATGTTATACATTTAGATTTAGAAAAACATACAAGTATTTGTGAAAACTTCATAAAGAAACAATTGAAAAAATAGAAATTATTTCACTATAGTGGTCCAACACATGAATCCTATAATATAATCTCTTTATTGCTTTAATCCAGTCTGCTGACTTGAAATTGGTACAATCACCCTCAAGTTCCAGAATAGTACAACTATAGAAATGTTCAGCAATTCATCGACCTCACCAACAACTTTAGTAGCAGAGTCATCTACAAAAACACCATAGCCTATTGATGAAGTAGACAAACTTATAAAATCTATGGAAGACATGTCCATATAGACTTCTAAAATAAAAATATTTAAAGAAAAAATCAAAAGCCTTGAAGATGAGAAAAAATTGGCACAGTTAATGCATAAGGCTGAAGTTTAGATGTCAAATAGATTGAATGACATAATAAAAACATTAGAAAAGGAATTAACATTAGCAGAACCCATGGGCCAAGCAAAGAAACTATTATGGGCCAATATCATTGAATCTATCAATGATATTTGGCCATCCATTCAAGTGATTTATGAGCAGAAAGATCTTATTAACGAAGCAAGTGAGGCCATCCATAAAATCAGAGAAGAGCTTGGTAAAAAGCCTGAGGAGGCTAATGAAATTATCAAGTTTCTTAATTCAAAGAATAGGCAAGAACTTGAAGATATTGGAATTAGTGACAAAACAAATACTATTCTTGAAGTCAGGAAGGTTATTTCAAAGAGAAACTTAATAGTACAACTAGAAGAAAAATGCCAAAACATGGAGCTTGGCATAACTAGATTTATGATGAAGTTTGACATTCTGAGGTAGAAAGGCATTCCAAATCCTCTGGTTATAAATGACACATTAATGAAGCAAGAGGACTATGATAAGAAGATGAGAGAAGTGGCTAAGGAGCAAGCAAATAATTCATCCATGCAAGGAATTCCAATAGGGAAAGTCCTCTAGAAGATTTTTGAAAATATTTTTTACCTGCATCATGAGGTAAAACACTTATTCATCAACAAGCCTACATTTTCAAAATACATAGAGGCTGATGAAATATTTAGAAAAGTGGTGAGATCAAATTACCAGAGGCATAATTTTGGGAAAATTTGATTGATTTACTATGAAGGTAAAAAAATTAAAACAGGGCAGTCAAATGAAAAACATATCAGTCAAGAAAAGGTAAATAGATCAGTAATAGTTTTACAGCTATAAAACAACAATAAAAGTGAAAGTTAAAGTAGTAACAAAGCAGTTACATTCAAAGAGTATCAGAGTTTAAATAGTATCAGGTGAAAGTCAAAAGGCTAAAGTCAAAATAGAGTTGAAAGTTAAAGCCAGCCAATGTAAAGGACACTCTATTGTAGCTTTCGTTGAGCAAACAGAAAAGAGATAAATCAGCAACAAATCAAAGACAACAAACAACAAATTCAATAAAAGCAGGGACAACTTGCATTAGTTAGATAGTTGTCTCTATATTCTTGCATGAAGATATTTATTTTTACATGAATAATTCCTAAGTTTGTTTTAGTATTTTTTGTAAGAGTTTTTGTATAAATACTTCACATTTCGAAGTATTGAGTGTGGATGAATTGCTAAACATTTTTATAATTCTACTGAGCTGAAACCTGAGGGTTCTTTGTACCATTTTCAAGTCAGCAGACTGGATTGAGCAATAAAGAGATTATATTACAGGATTCATGTGTTGGGCTACTTCAGTGAAGTATTCCAAAATGTTCTTTTTTTTATCTGAAGTTTTCACAATACTTGCATACATCTCTAAATCTAAATGTATAACAGGAATGTTATTTTAGAATATGTTTAAAAAAGCACTTTGTCTTGAACTGTTATGTCATTTTAATGTTTTCAGTTGATATCCAGATTAGGGAATTCTTAATTTCTTCCTAGTTTCAATTGACCTATGTCTTTTCACTCATTATCTAGATCTGAGAACCCTTAATTGCTCTCTCATCCCGATTGAAATCATTTTCACCATCAGCCTAAGGATCTGAAGTAACTCAACTATCTTGCCCTGTGAACACTTCCCTTTAGAACCTTGATTCTGATCTGGCAGCTTGATACATTGACTCCATTAGCCCAATGGAAAACTGACCTACATCTATCCATCTAAACTATTGATTCCACCACCAAACCAAGCCCAAAATCAAACCCAAGTAATCCTACATAACTAGCCTAAAATCAACTAAAATCAACAAAGATAAATCATATAGAGAGAGCCCTCTTTGAGCATTAGGAAGGCTAGATTCTAAGGCTTAAAAGTAGGTTTGTGGTTACCTCTAATATTCTTTAAACCAAAATATAAACAACCCTTGAGAATTATCGGAGTGATAACATTCTGGCAACAATACTAGGGACTTAACCATTCCTCAGTGTTTAAAATAAATCTTAAAGGAAATAATTTTATTTATCTTTTCACCTTAAGATTGTTTTAAAGGGTTGTAAGTAAACTTTTCATTAAAAACTAAAATTCTGACTGCAAGAAGAATTTACTATACCAGGTCTAATCCTGATCCATAACATGTTGTAATAGTAGATAATCCTAACAGAATTTTAAAGAAAAATAAAAAAAAGTAGAAAGTTTAGGTAATAAAAATTCATTAATCGGGGCAAATTCTCTTCCTAATAAATTATCAAGTTTACAAGACATTGAATTTTATTTAGCTTTTGAGCAATCTTTGTTTAAAACTAAATCGGAAAGTGACATATATAATAGTGTAATAGATCCTAATTTCATTTCATTTATTGAAACTAAGAAGGAAACTGTTTCACTTGATTCAGATGAAAAAGCTCTAGAAATTTATGATAAACTTGATGCTTTAACTACAACTTTGACTAAGGAAATTGATGAAACTTATTTTCAACATTTAGTTGAATTGACTGCTTTATCTGCCTATACCCCTAAGACTTCTACCAGTCATTTAGAGTCTATAAATTCAAATTTATATAGTACCACCTCATCTATTATTTCCACTACACCTCATTCCACATAATCCTTCATTCCTAAGCTTCCTCTACAACCTAGAGTTTTATTTCCATCCCCAAATACTGCAAGTTCATCCTCTAGCACTAATGTTGCATTTTAAA
Organism: Pinus albicaulis; assembly: GCA_034641835.2. Classification (NCBI taxonomy): domain Eukaryota; kingdom Viridiplantae; phylum Streptophyta; class Pinopsida; order Pinales; family Pinaceae; genus Pinus; species Pinus albicaulis. Next base: position 913,345,071 of record CM076583.1, on the reverse strand, counting down.
GCACTTCAACCACATTTCCAAGTACATATTTTAGTGTCCCAACCTCATCTGCAAGTACCTCGACCTCATCACCAAGCACCACACAATTACCTCCTAGTCCAGCTAGAATCTTAGCTATGGCTACCAGATATGCTCCTTTGGTCCTACTAGGGTAGTTACATAACATGCCCCAAGATTATCAAAGCAAAATCCCTCAATTTGATGGAACTAGTCAATACACTGCACAACAACATGTTAACAAAATGATTGACTATTTTGAACTGCATGAAATTGATGAATCTGATGTCCAAATGAGACTGTTTTCCCAAACTTTAGTTGGAGAAGTAAAAAAATGGTTTAAATCTTTACCTGCAAATCATATTGTTGATTTAGAATACTTCCATAGATTGTTTATCAGTAGATGGGAGAAAAAGAAGAATCTTTTACAATTTTTGTCTGAATATGAACACATAAAAAGAGGACCTAATGAGTCAGTTCAAGACTATTGTACTAGATTCAACAATATCTATAGTTCTATTCCAGCAAACATTAAACCCCCACTAGATCTAGCTTTACTTAAATTTCCTAATGGTTTTGATATGGATATTTCATACCAATTGAGGAAAAGGAACCCATAAACATTAGAACAAATGAAAAACATAGTAGTTAGTGTAGAAGCCAATTTGTTGGCCAAGAGAGAAAGAATGTGAAATGAAAGAAGGGTAACAATAAAATAAGAAACATCTACATCAAATAGAAAAATAGATAGTTTAGCAAAATCCATGGAGAAAATGATGGATAAACTAGAAAGTATGGAAATGAAACCACAATGGGATAATCAACAACAAGGCCCTCAGATAAGAAATCCCAACTTTAGAAAAAACACCAACACTAGCAAATCTAGGGAATCAACACCTGATCAAACAATAAGACCACCTTTCCAAGAGAACTATGTTGAAAGTTCTCACCAAAATGAAGATGATGAAGACACTCATATTAATCTAATGGGAATCAATGATGATAATACTATTTTTCTTATATAAGAAGAACATGAATTATATGAATTACGACAATTACAGTTAGAATCTGGAGAGTCTTTTGATTATAAGCAAGGTTATGAGTTTTCCATTAATGAAGTTCACAAGAAATATAACCTTAGGAGTAAGAAAAATGTAGAAGTCCCTACTAATAAATCTGCCCAAACTCAGATAAAGAAAATAGTAGAAGCTCCTACAACCAAAGTACTGCAAATCCTCCCTAGAGAAACCCAACAAAACTCTAGTTCAAATTAGAAAAATTCAAATCCTAATCAGAAAATTTCTAGTCTGAAAATTGCACCCAGTCCTAAAATTGTTGACATTACAGATATTGTTGTTCAAACATCAACTGATCCTCAAAAAATTTCTGCTGCTAAGACAACAAATTCTGCTAAAACAAAAATTTCTGATTCAAAAACATCTATTGTTGATCCAAAATCAGTGGATCCTAAAACAACTGCTGCCAAAACAGTTGCCGAAACTTCCAAAAATGCCAAAGTTACCACTGCAACTCAAATTGTCCCTGAAAAGAAAATAGAAAACAACAAGACAGTGGAAACACAAACAGAAAAACCAACTATAGGTAAAGAAGAGAAACATACTCAAATTGTAGTTAATAAAGAAGAAGTCATTTAGTTAGGAAAAACACAAGCACCATTCAACATCCAAACAGAAATTTCCAAACTGAAGATACCAATTCCTTTAACAGAGTTGGTAAAGCATGATTTATACAAATCACAGATCACTGACACATTAAACATGAATGAAGGAGAAGACTCCGTTAATTTGAGTGATGACCAACCAGAACTAATATTTGGTCCTGAGGTAAATGGAAAACACCAAGAAGGAGGAGTTCCTCCTTTCTACATTAGCTTGACTGTTCATGATCAAATTTTACATAATGTTATGCTAGATTCAGGAGCCTCACACGATTTAATTCCAAAATCCATTATGGAAACTTTGAATTTAGACGCCACTAGACCTTATAAAGATATTTTCTCATTTGATTCCAGTAAAGTGAAATGTATAGGCTTAATCAAAGATTTATGTGTCACTCTAGTCCAATACCCTGGAAAAAGTATAGTCATGGATATTGTAGTAGACATCCCTCCAAAGTATGGAATGTTTTTATCTCGCTCATGGGGAGAAAAACTACAGGGATCTCTACAATTAGACATGTCTTATGCCACTATTTCAGTATTTGGTCAACCCAAGAAAATTTACAGGGAGACTCTAACAAAGTACATGGTTAGTAGTGTAGAAAAACCTCGAAATTATCCCATTTATTCTGTACCTGCTGATATGGATTCCTTCATTTTATGTAATTCAGAAACTGGCATAGAGAAAAATACAACTCTAAAACATAAACAAAAAGAACCGGACAGTGACAACATATTTCATGAATCAATGTGGCACCTAGACTTTGATGGCTCAGTGAACAAATTAGGAGCAGGAGCAGGAGTTTGGATTCATAACATGGAAAACAATCATTCAGAAGGTCATGCCTTTAGATTAAACTTCAAATGTACAAACAATATGGCAGAGTATGAAGCTCTAATCTTAGGACTGCAGATTGTTAGAAATTTAGGAGGCAAAAAATTTGCTATCATGGGAGACTCTGACTTAATTGTAAAACAAATTAGAAGAGAATATTCTGTATATAACCCTAGATTAATCCAATACAGAGAAACAATCTTAGATATGATTAAAGAATTGTTGGAGTGTGACTTTGTTGTAATTCCTAGAAAACAAAACATACAAGCACACAGTTTAGAAACTTTTGCTAGTACCTGCAATCTGCCTTTTTAGCCAAATCACCAATATAGCATAGGTAAGACACGGGCCCACTATACCAGACAACTTAAAATATTGACAAATTTTCACACAGGATACTCAAATCTATCACTTTATGAATGCTGAGGGAGAATTCTAGAATTGTAACATAGATACAGATTGTACAGTAGATGATAAAATAGACAATGAGATAGATGTAAATAATTTAGATTTTACTGAACCCACTAAATTTACTCAAGTAGAAATAGATAAACTAGAAAAGGTAGAAATTGAAGAATTAGCAGATGATGATTATGACATTTTAAACCTTAAGAATAATTTTTTACCTAAGGGATTAGCCCCATTAGAAGATCTTTTTTATTCAAATGAAGTTGCAAGAAAACTAAAGATGGAACCATTAAGATCAGATATAGAAGAATGCAATATATGAACAAAACAAAGGCCAAAGCTCATCAAACTTTCCAAGCATTACCTCAACATGAAAAACTGAAATACATAGCTCTGTTTGAAGAATTTCAGGATGTATTTGCATGGAGTTATGAAGACCTAAAATCTTATGACACTAGCATAATACAAGACAAAATACCTATCAAAGAAGACCAAAAACCTTTCCAATAGAAGCTTAGGAGAATCAATCCAGTTTTAATGCCTTTAATTGAAAAGGAGGTAAAGCGGATGTATGAAGCACAGATCATTGCACCTATCAGATATTCTGATTGGGTTTCAAACTTAGTTCCCACTAGGAAGAAAACAGGGGAAATCAGACTTTGTGTTGATTTCTGGAATTTAAATAAGGTGTCCCTAAAAGATAACTACGCTCTCCCCAGGATGGATCAATTTTACAGAGGGTGGTTGGTTCATCTAGGATTTCATTACTTGATGGATTCTCTGGGTATAATCAGATCTTATTTCAGCCAGAAGACCAGCCAAAGATAGAATTTAATACTCCTTGGGGTACTTTAAGGTATTTGAAAATGCCTTTTGGATTAATTAATGCAGGAGCCACTTTCCAGAGAGATATGGATACAGCTTTTTCCAAAGAAATTCATGATTTTCTTGTAATTTATCTAGATGATATAACTATATTTTCAAAAACTAACAATGAACATCTAGACCATCTAAGACAAGTGTTTATCAAATGTAGGAAATTTGGTATTTCTTTGAATCCCAAAAAGACTCTCTTTGGACTTGAAGAAGGTAAAATATTAGGACATATAATATCAAAAGAGGGAATTAGGATAGACCCAACTAGAATAGAGGCTATTTTGAACATAACCCATCCTAGGAATATTAAGGAATTACAAGCCTTCCTAGGTAAACTCAATTTTCTCAGGAGATTCATTTCAAACTTAGCATAAATAATTAGAGAACTGAATAACATGTTAAATAAAGACTCAGAACTTAAATGGACAGTAGAGGTCAAACAATCCTTTGAATCAATCAAACAAGCCCTTACAAGAACACCAGTCCTAATAAGTCCTGATTTCAAAAAAGATTTTATTATTTTTTCTTTTGCTTCAGAACATACTATTGCTGCAATCTTACTGCAAAAGAATGATAAGGGCTATGAACAACCCATTGCTTTTTTTCAGCAAAACACCTAGAGATGCCACACTGAAGTATAACATAATGGAAAAGCATGCACTAGCTTTAGTGAAGGCTATCAAAGACTTTAGAATGTATATCTTGTATTCACACATCATAGCATATGTTCCAAATTTAGTAGTGAAGGACATTCTGACTCAGAATGGGCTCGATGGCAAGAGAGGCAAATGGATTGCCACCATTTTGGAATATGACATGGAAATTAAGCCCACCAAACTCAGTAAAGGCCAAGGTTTAGCCAAACTCATGGCTGAATCAAACTGTCATGCCTTAGATATAAATTTTATTACCCAATTAGATGATCAAGAAGAGATGGCGACTCCACAGATCAGTGAAGCCTTTTCAGATTCACCATGGTATGAAGATATCATATTTGTATTACTAAATTTACAAGCTCCTCCTGGATTGTCAAGAACTAAAGCTAGATTTTTAAAGTTAAAGGCAATGAAATTTTGTATCATAAATAATGCTCTGTTTTGGAAAGATCATGGTGGCATTTTATTGAATTTTTTACTCAAAAATGAAGCTGATAAAGTTATGGAAGAGTTTCATGCAGGTGACTGTGGATGACACCTTTACTGGAAGTCAATTGCAGATAAAATCTTGAGGGATAGTTTTTACTGGCCTACACTTTTTACAGATGTAAGAAAATATGTGACCTCCTGTCACAAATTCCAGATCTTTGAAGGGAAGAAAAAATTACTACCTTTACCCCTTAAACCCATCTCCACAGAAATGCCATTTCAACAATGGGGTCTAGACTTCATTGGTGAAATTCACCCACCCTCCTCAGCCCAACACAAATGGATTTTGACAGCCACAAACTATTTTACCAAGTGGATAGAAGCCATTCCTTCTAGGCAAGCCACTGATTCTATCATAATATCATTTCTAGAAAACAATATACTGTCTAGATTTGGATGCCCCCAAAAGCTCATTACTGATAATGCAGCTGCTTTCAAGTCTAAGAAAATGATTGACTTCTGTAACAAATACCACATTAGCCTTGGCCATTTCACTACCTATTACCTTCAAGGTAATGGATTTGTTAAATCCTCCAATAAAAGCCTTGTTAATATCATCAAGAAACTACTAGAAGACGATAAAAAGCCCTGGAACAAAAGGTTAGTTAATGTGTTATGGGCAGACAGACTCACCACAAAGAAGTCCATTGGTACATCCCCTTATCAACTTGTATATGGGATGGATGTTGTTTTTCCATCCTCTTTAGGAGTGCCAGTGATGAAGATGATCCAAGAACTGCAGGTAGTAACCAATGATATCCAGAGAAGGATAAATTAGACCATACACTTGCAGTAAACCAGGGAAGAAGTCTATGTCAAGTCTCAAGTTGTCCAAGATAAGATTAAAAAGATATTTGACAAAAAGACAAAGGAAGATGATTTTTACATAGGTGACAAAGTTCGTAAGTGGGATTCCAGAAGAGAAGAGAAAGGTAAACATGGTAAATTTGATTTCCTGTGGAAAGGTCCCTATGTTATTTATGGTTACAGAGGTAACAATGCATTCTTTTTGAAGGAGTTGGATGGATCATCTGCCAGGTGGACCTATCAATGGTAGAACGCTGAAGCATTACTATTCCCCAGAATAACAGTAGTTCACTTTGTTTACTTTGCTCATTGTACATAACATTGCAGAGTTTAGATTGGATTGGATGTTTTTCTTGCAAAGTTGAAACCCGGAGAGAAGGCCCTAAGCTTTGAAAGACAAAATATCATAAGTATGAATAATGAAGAGTTCAAAAAATAGTTCCAAGGCAAGCACAGTCAAAATTCAAGGTTACTGATCTTAAAGTTTTTGACATTTCACTAGGAAATGCCATCCCCATGTGGAGCCATTGTTAGGGTCCTATAATAATAGGATTCATAATTTTGAATTTACTTTGATTAGTCTTGTAATATGTACATACTTTGCTTTCTGCAAATTGTTTTCCCATATTAAAAATAATAAATGTAAAGAGGGTAAAAGTCCTAAAAGAAAAATCAAAGGACTGAAAGAAAAAGATCAAAAAGAATATAAAAAATGAACCCCAACAAAAAAGAGATAAAAATAGATCATGAAAGTAATGCAAATTCAAATGCCACTACTTCTACTTTATTTTGCAAAATAAGATTGTGTGCAGCTTGTCAAAAATGCCACAATTCATGAAGGTCAAACTGCTTAATCTTGACCTTTCATGCTTTAAATTTCATGTTGATAGATAGAGAATAAAGATCTAGCCAAACTATTTAATCTTGGCAGATCAGTAGTTAGGTAGAAAATAATAAGGAGCTCAGTAGTTTAATCTGAGCCCTTGGAAGTAATAAGGTTAGAATTAGATAGTTTGTTGTTAAAAAAAAATAATAAGGGTCTAAAAGCTCAAATGCACCCAAAGAAATGAAGAAAAAATGTTAGGGTAGCTGATGGGTAGGCAGAAGCAATTTTCACAAGGCATGGATAGTAGAAATTAGTCGTTTCATATTTACTAATTTCCCTTCAAAATCATTTCCCTTGTAAAAATACCCTTTCCCCTTCATTTTTATTCTTTCCCCTTACTTCACTCTTTTTCCCCTACACAAATCCCTTTTCCTAAGTTAAAATGCATATTTTCCTTTGGAAAAGTAAAATCCATTTATTAATTTCCATTTCATTCATAAAACCCCTAAAATACACTTATCCTAAGTCTAAATGATTAAAATAATAATTCGTACCCCACCGCTAGAAACTCACCCGATGTTATTTTTTAAAAATCCTTCCTTAGTGTATTTTATCTCCCGATCATATTTCATTTTAACATTAGTTTAAATCTAGCCATTATGTATTAAATCCTTTATATTTCATTTATCCGTATTTAAATTATTCTACATATATATATATATATATATATATATATATATATATATATATATATATATATATATATATATATATATATATATATATATATATATATATATATAATATAATATAATATAATATTTTTTTTTCTAAGTAAAATTGATCTATTAACAAGTGGGTAAAATTACATCAAGACCGTAGTCAGTTACTGCTGCCATGGAGGCAGAAAATTCAGAAAAAACAGTGCTGTAAACTGTCGAAACCCACGCAGGGGTGCAGAACCATAGTTTTCTGAGGGATACTTTGACCCAGAAGATACAAAAGAGGGCCAGAAAAACATCAAGGCTTCCATAACAGAAAAAAACCCAGGAGTTTGGGTGACAGAGACAGAAAAGAGACCAGGCGACGAACCCATTAATCTTCCGGGGGCTCCTCCTCAATCCTGCACCAGCCAGTGGCATGCATGTCAAAGGCAGGTTCGTCTTGAGAAGCCAAGGCCACATGATCAGCAGAAAGCATATCCTCATCCAGAACCGGTTCTGCAGGGCGAGACGGAGGCTGTGCCTAGAAATTGCGACCATCAAGATTGAAAGCAGAAAAATGGGTGTCCGGAGCTGTAACATTCGCCGCAGGAGCAGTCGGAAGCGAGCTAACGTCCCCATGAACGCTGTCTTCGAGGAATACCACTGAGAGAATGGCAGTTATCCGTGGGCGATTGAGACTGCTATTGAAAGTGAACCGAGCCGTGCCTGTAGTTGGAGCAGAGGAGGCAGGAGGACGGTGCGAATGAGGACCCCAAAACAAGTGATAATCATGTGAGCGCCCCCGACCAGAACGAGTTCTGGGGTAGTGGCTCGAGCCTTCCCCAAAGGAGGAAGAGTCCGGAGAAGGGCCGGAGGGAGCCTGGGAAGGATGGCTCCACGTGCTTCCCCTTCTGCTCCTCAGACGGTGACGTAACCTAGGCATGATGAGAAGGAGCGGGTTCCAGAAAACGTCCAAGACCACAGTGAAAACCAGCGAAGGGTAGCCCGAAAAAGAATTCAAATGGGGTCGCAACAACTGCTTGTCAATCCACCAGGCGCTTGACAAACCACCAGCCTCCCTTCTCATAAAACGCACCAAGCGCTGGTCGATTCTCTCCCACCTGTAGATGCTGCTATCTTTGACATCATAACAATTTTGAATGGGAGCCGAAAGTAGGTGATAAATAGCCTGTTGCAAGTGAAGCCCACCCACAGCGCGCCATACCTCAGCATGCTCCCAAGCCGTCCTTCCCATGCTTCTCTGATCAGAGAAATTAACTGCTTCCATGGTGAGAATCCCGCCGAAGCATGCGGAGGAATGGCTCATGACAGCCGGATTCGAGCGAGAACCAAAATTTGCAGTGCGAACAGCGTTGGAAGGAGGGGAAGATAAATGGAGCCTGCCGCTGGGAAGATGTCCATTTAACACCTCGTACCAAGAGGGCAGATGGTGGCAGAGCTTTGCAGCCCTCCATCCCATCCCATTAAATCGGCATTGAAACACCCGCATCCAGGGATAATATAATATAATATATTTCCCAACCCTTATTTTATTTTTAAACTATAGTTTAATTCCCCCACGTTTGATTTATATTTGGGCCCACTTATTATTTCCTCACCTACCATAAACCCCGATCTCTTATAATCTCCAAACCAATGCATATATTACACATAAGCTGCATTAAGTTAATGTTCTGGGTCCCATGCCTATCAAATCCTGATCAAGCCCTCATATTTGCCAACCGTCAAATCTTAAGTGATCAGATCTAATGACCCATATCTCCTATCGCATCCCTGATAGCCCGATCGTTAGCATACCCCTGACCTTGCGAAATGCGTGGTTTTTGGAGCTCTGCTCCTGGCTACGTGGCGCTATCCCATTCGATCACATCCATCCAAATTATACCGTCTAACCGCTTTAGCTCATGACAAAATCGTTCAGTTGTATTATGACCCATTGCGAAAAACGACTCCCATTTCAATTAACCCCGCACATTCAATGTTTTAATCATTGTTGATTAGAAACCCATATAGCCTCCCTTTGCTACCTTTTTACCATTTCTGTTACAAATTTGCGCAAAGAAAGATTGTCAACCTATTTTTGAGCAACCAAATCACTCAACTGACCTTATTTCAAGTCCTTTTACCAGAATTCAATACTCTTTGCTGTCAAATGACACTACAGAACCTGATTTGAAGCTTTATAAAGACCAACGATGCCTCAGATAACCTTTGCTACCTCAGAAACCTTCTGCAAAACCAGAATCTTCATTTTTCTCTAGTTATTCCTCGATGCTCAGGCCAATACTTACACCAAGAAAGTAATTCAATCATTGAACCCATTTAGGATCCTCTGTTGACCTAAAGAAATCCTTGTAGCTTCCTAAATCCTTTTTTCTGCAAACCCTAGACCTATTTTCATAGGATTCCCAAAGCCTGAGACTGTTTTTAATCACAGATATTGAATATTGGATCAATTGAACCATTTTAGACCAGAAGATAAGCCCGTGCTTCATCCTAAATCAGTCTATAAACTGTAATTATATTTTTGAGGTGCTCCTAAAGGCATGAATCTATTTCTTGAGTCAAAAGATTAATCAATTGAGTAAAATTAACAAAACAATGGCTTCCAAAGGTATTGTAATTGCAAATCCCCTACAACCTCCATTTGTAGATGTGGAACACACTCCTTTAGCAGATAAAGATTTCAAAATTAGTGACCCTGTCACTGAATTTAACATTCTTGAGCTCCACTCCTGGAGCCATGACAAATCTATTGACGAAGCCAAAGAAGTTTTTATCTGGGAGACCAATTTTCCTAAATATGTTGTCCCGCAGACCTTCCAATGTCCATAAGTGATCAGACTTTGTCAATCCTATTATTTCCCTGAAAAAAGAGCTATTATAACCCCTGGAAAATAAATTTTGTTCACAATCACAACTGAGTCAATAAACCAAATGCTGCAGATCCAACCTAGACCAGATGAAACACCTTTTGTCTATTGAGGCTCTTACACAGTTATACCTAAATCTAGACTTCCCCAAGAGGTTCCATATATTTCAAACATTCATTCCTTCATCTGTAGAGACTCCCAAGAAAAATCCACCCTACCCATATGTAATATTTTCTGAGAGAACTAGACATATCATTAGCATGATGCCTTTTATTCTTGGTTATTTCATAGATGAGAATGTTGATGCTTCAGTACTAGGTTTCTTATCTACTTTCACACCTAGTCAGCCTCCTGCTACCATTTTAAAATTTTCCCAATATATTTTTGATACTATGCATGAAAAACCTGTTAAAATGCCTGAAGAAGGTATTTTCAAGTATTCCTCTATCCTATTCCACATGTTGCGTATTTATAGTCTGAGAAATTTTCCCTTAACCTTCAGAAGCTTGATGTTGAAGGTAATCCACAGTCAATTATATTTTGGAATTCCTTACTTAGGAAGGATTCAACACACTTCACATACACAGATTTCATTGATTCTTTCATCCATCCAATGGTCAATATGTTGAACAACATCATTCAACCAAGAGTTAGTGAGGAGATTAAAAATGTCCTTCAATTATCATAGCACAGTAGAACTGGAGATTGGTACCTGTATAAAAACCACATAGAAATTAGGGTACATAGATCTAATCTTCTTCCATATAAACTACCCAAATACCTTCCAATGAGGTTATTTTCCCTTGAATATATCAAGAAGATCCTTAATTCTGATGCAATTAATTTCTTGGTAGCCAAAAAGAAAACACTGTTTAAAATAAAAAATCAGGTTGGCCCTTTCATTTGTAATAGTAGAGATGCAGGCCCACATGCAAGAGTTTAATTTCAGTCAGATTTTTCAGTGGTATTATGATCCTCTAGGAGTAATAAAAAAATGAGGGTTAAATGTTAATTAACTCCTTATGTGCATGAGTCAAAGCCAAACATTGAGAAATACTCCAATCACTAGCCACATCTTGTAAACTTCAGCCCAAGAAGATAGGAACTCTAAAAGAGTTATAAAAGAAGAATCATATATTGCAGAAATATAACTGAAACAAAGTTTAAAATGATGTACTGGAAGAAGCCAAAATTAAATCCTGTAAATAAAGAAGTGGAAACCATTGAGGTAATTGACACAGATGCAATGCCTACAGTATCAAAAACTCAGATGATTCAGAAGAAACACAATATTGAAGTCTCCTCATCCAAAAATCGAGCAGAGAAAGAGATGGATTTTAAATAAAGATACAAGGAAATCAATGCTAGAAATGAGGAAATCAAGACGAAGATATATTCTCAATATTTAAAACAGACTCCTGACAGCCATAACACACTGCTTTTTGCTTTTGATTATAAGAATAAAAAGATGCAGATGACATTTCTTCAACCCACAGTTCAAAATCCTAAGTCATCTTTTGATTACAAAAAGACAGATTTTGAAGTCATGGCCAAGGATATTCATCCTTTGGACCAAATTGAGTTTCATAAGCAGGCAGGGGAAATGATATATTCTACAATGACCACCAAAGCCATGAGTGTACAGAAGCTACAAAACACTCTTGGGAACATCAGAGTTCAGCTCAAATTGGAAAAGGAATCTTCACGATCTAAATAGAACAGAATATGCTCTAGAGGATTTGGTAATTGAAGTAGGATATGATCATAATAATGTCAAAGTTGTAGAGGAAATAATAAAAAATAAGAATGCATACACTGCTGCATTAAGAAATCAACTCAAATTTCCTCCTACAGAACATCCTCAAGCTAAAGAAATTCTAGAAAGTCAAAGTCAAAAAGATGAAATGATGAATTTCATCCTTCAATTAACTTCCCAAATAAAATAAATGGAGAATTAAATGGACAAGTTGGTCCAAGAGAAAAAGGCTAGAGAAGAAGTTCCTGTCACTATAATTCCTATAGTCACAACAGTTGTGCCTTCTACATTAGCAGAATCATTGGCCCCTACAGTCCCAATGGCTACAGCACTTCGTGTCACCTCAGCAACAACTTCAGCAGCAAAGTCATCTACAACAGCAGCACAGCCTACTGATGAAGCAGTGATACTTATAAAAGCTATGGAAGACATGTCCATACATACTTCTGAAATAAAAAAACTTCAAGAACAAATCAAAAGCTTTGAAGATGAGAAAAAATTGGCACAGTTAATGCATAAGGCTGAAGTTCAAAAGTCAAATAGATTGAATGACTGAATAAAGACATTAGAAAAGGAATTAACATTGGTAGAACCAATGTGACAAGCACAAAAACTATTATGGGCCAATACCATTGAATCTATCAATGATATTTGACCACCCATTCAGGTGATTTATGAGAAGAAAGATCTTATTAAAGCAGCAAGTGAAGCCATCCAGATAATCAAAGAAGCACTCGGTAAGAAACTAGAAGAAGCTAATGAAATCATCAAGTTTCTTAATTCAAAGGTTAGGTAGGAGTTGGAAGAAATTGGAATTAGTGACAGGATAGAAACCATTATTGAAGTAAAAAAGGTGATATCTAAAAGGAATTTGATGGTACGACTGGAGGAAAAGTGTCAGACAATGGAGTTTTCTATAAACAATTTTATGAATAAGTTTGATGTGCTGAAAGAAAAGGGTCTGCCTGATCCCTTGGTTATCCATGATAAATTGATAAAACAAGAAGACCATGATAAGAAAATTAGAGAGGTGGCTAAGGAGAAAGCTAATAATTCATCCATGCAGGGAATTCCAACAGGGAAAGTACCTTACAAAAGTTTTGAGAATTTATTTTACCTACAACATGAGGTAAAAAACTTATTCATCAACAAGCCTACTTTTTCAAAATATATAGAGGCAGATGAGATATTCATAAGAGTGGTGAAATCCAATTTACGAGAGGCTGAATTTTGGGAAAAGTTGATTGATTTACTGTGAAGATAAAATAGTAAACAAAGTAGTCAAAAGAATAAAATAGAGCAATAATTGTTTGCAGTGAAAATATGACAGTGAAAGAGTATCAAAGTTTAAAGCGTATCAGTTGAAAGTCAAAACAAATCTGAAATTTAAAGTGAGACAATGTGAAAGACACTCAACTGCAGCCTTTGTTGAGGAACAATCAGAGACAAATCAACAGCAAAATATCAACAATTAAGCAACAAATCAATAAAAGCAGGGATAGCTTGCATTAGTTAGATAGTTGTCTCTATCTTCTTGCATGAAGATATTTCTTTTTCCTTGAATATTTCCTAAGTTTGTTTTAGGATATTTTGTAAGATTTTTTGCATAAATACTTCACATTGTGAAGTATTGAGGGTGGATTAATTGCTAAACGTTTCTATAGTTGTACTAAGCTGGAACCTGAGGGTTCTTTGTACCATTTTCAAGTCAGCAAACTAGATTGAGCAATAAAGAGATCATATTACAGGATTCATGTGTTGGGCCACTTTAGTGAAGTATTCTCAAATGTTCTTTGTTTTTATCTGAAGTTTTCACAATACTTGCATGCTTTTTCTAAATCCAAATGTATAACAGGAATATTATTTCAGAATATGTTTGAAAGCACTCTGTTTTGAACTGTTATGTCATTTACATGTTTTCTACTGATATCTAGATTAGGGAATTCTTAATTTCTCCCTAGTTTCGATTGACCTCTATCTTTTCACTCATTATCCGGATCTGAGAACCCTTAATTTCTCTCTCATCCCGATTGAAACCATTTTCACCATCAGCCTAAGGATCTAAAGTAACTCATCTATCTTTCCCTGTGAACATTTCCCTTTAGAACCTTGATTTTGATCTGACTGCTTGATACATTGACTCCATTAGCCCAATGGAATTCAAACCTACATCTATCCATCTGAACTAGTGATTCCAACACCAAACCAAACTCAAAATCAAATCTCAAAAATCCTACAACTAGCCTAAAATCAACTAAAATCAACAAAGATAAATAATAGAGAGAGAGCCCTCTCTGAGAATTAGGAAGGCTAGATATTAAGGCTTAAAAGTAGGTTTTTGGTTACCTTTAATATTATTTAACCAAACTATAAAAAAACCCTTGAGAATTATTGGAGTGATAACACAACCCACATCCAAAGTAACATAAGAACCAACCAGAAATCTGACAAAATCTAAACTGAAAAAAGACATGAACTAATCCTCATAAGCCATTTTATTAATGAGGCCTTTATTTTCTTCAATTTTCCATTATTTTCTTTCATTTTCCTCCTCACATGAAAGCTGTGACCTTTCACCTTATTTTTATCTTATTTTCCATTATTTTCATAAATAAATGCTAATAAATGCCACTTTTCCTTTCCAAAGCCTTTTCCATTGCCTTTTCCAATTTTCATAACCATTAATTAATCACAACTGATCCCCGTCACTATGTTTTTTCCCAATATTTAGCTTAGAATATGTGTCCCATGACCATGGTTATTATTTTTCCTTTATTAACTTTATTACATGGATTTTTGACCAGGGTTGTTACAGTCCCACTGCTATAATGGATTTCTACTTCATTTACCATGCTATATATTTGTCTCTAAAGGTTGTCTCCAATTTCATATGCCCAAACACTTCTTTAGTTAAGATCTATTTCACTACCCATAATGCTTCAAAAATGAACATAATGTTATTGCAGAAATTTTAATACAATTATGTATTGCCTGGATTCTCCTTATCTAGCAATTATATGTCACTATTAAATACATAATCCCTCTACTAAAATATTTGCGGAAATTTAATCGACAATTGCAAACACATGAAGAAAGATCAATCACACATAATATAGATGTTTTTACCGGGAAAGCATAAATCTAAAAACCCCACTATCATACATTATGTATATATCATGGATCATGAAACAATCTCATACAAAAATCTAATCCAAGAGCTCTCAGTACAATGTACAATCGTCTCACACTGTCATACAAAAATTGGCAAATACATGCGCCAATTTACTGCCCCCTGACAACCTTCCTCCACTGCGCAATCCCTGCAGATCACAATTCTTGAATGAATGAGATATTGCCTTGCCTTGACTGCACAATCCTCATTGGCATATCCAATGTGTGTGTGGTTGAATGAGTGTACCCACTAATGTTACAACAGATAGTCAAACTGTCCCTTTCACCCATCTCTCAATTGGGTCTCCACTGGATCTGACATGCATGTAGTTAATAGTAGTAAATCTTCAATTGCATGTGAGATCACTCCATGTGAATTAATTTAATATTTAATTCACTGATATCTCACTAGTGTATCTTTAGTTACAACTATCAAAACTGAGTTTAAATCACTTAACTGAGTTAAACTACTTTACAACTCACATAACTACACATCTAACTCTGTTACAACTTCGAATCACTCAGTTACAACTAAGTCCACTTGCATGTCCCACCAACCAACCTTAGAACTTGAAATTCCTTCAGCTAACTGGTTTGCCACTTCAGTTAACTGAAATCAAGTGCTTCAAGAGAATAGATTAATATTTATTGCCCAATTATTATAAAGAGATAATAATAATTGACATGCATTCTATTTTTAGACATGCGATCTATAAATAGACTTTGCAGATGCATCTAAAAATAGAATCTCATCTATAAATAGAATTTTCTCAACCATCTATAAATAGACTCCCACTGTAAATAGAATTTTCTCAAAATTCTAAAAATAGACATACACCTAAAAATCTGGTATAGGTTTTCATCCGCCTCACTCTTGGTGAAGCCAAGTCCAGTGAAATAGCTGTCGATCCGAGTGTACCAAGCACGGGGTTCTTGCTTCAGCCCATACAATGCTCTTTTGAGTCTAAACACATGCGACTCACTGCTGAGGATCTCAAATCCTTCAGGCTGCTCAATTTACACTTCTTCCTCAATGATCCCATTAAGGAACGTAGTCTTCACATCCATCTGATGAATGTGCCAACCCATCTGCACTGAGAGAGAAAGGATGGTCCTTATGGAATAATACCATGTGACAAGTGAAAATGTTTCTTCATAATCAATCCCCTCGATATGTGAGAAGCCTTAGGCCAAAAATCTGGCCTTGTATTTTTGAACACTTCCATCAACAACTTGCTTTACCTTGTAGATCCATCTTGAACCTACCAATGATTTATCAACCAGCCTTGGAGCAATTTCCCAAGCACTGTTTCTGACAATGGAGTCATGCTCCTCCAACATTGCATCTACCCATGTGGGCTCCTACACTGATTCATGAAAGGAAGATGGCTCAGTCACAATACATTTGCTCATGAGATCCATGTATCCAGTAAATCAGTTAGGAGATTGTCTTTGTCTGCATTGTGAAGTAGGGACACCTACATTATGTGTTGCATCAAGCTTCAGCCTCTCAGCTTCTGTGGTATGCCTTTTTTCAGTTCTGATGTTTGGCTCTGCATGAGTGGACTCCTCCACTCCATGAACCTCCTCCTATGGCTGATCCACATCTAGAGACTCATCTTTGGGAACCAAAAGCTCCTCCTCTACATGTAATTCTATCTCCCCCTCAAGCGACAACTTCATGGCTTTCTCCTCATTGAATTTTATATCCCGTCGCACCACAGTCATTCGACTATTTGGAAAATACACACGATAATTATGGGGTGTTTCTATGTACCCCAAAAATATCCCAACTTCAGCAGTCGGCTCCAGCTTCTTCCTGGGGTTCTTGGTCACATGCACATAAACAAATGAGCCAGAAATCTTAAAGTGAGAAATATCTGGTTTCTTACCAGTAAAAGCTTCTTTTGGTGTACTTATTACAAGTAATCTATGAGGACAACGGTTTTTCACATAAACTGCAGTGTTGCATGCTTCCACCCACAAATGCAATTTGGTAGGCCCTGATCATGTAGTATCGCTCATGCAACACCCACGATCGTTCTATTATTCCTCTCCATGACCCCATTTTGCTGTGGTTTATGAGGCGCTACGATTTCTCTTCGAATTCCTCCTTTGTTACATAATTCTTTGAATTCGTTTGAGATTTATTCTCCACCATTATCGATCCACAGAGCCTTCACTTGCTTCCCTGACTCTTTCTCCACCAATGCCTTAAACTCACAAATCTTTGAGAATGTTTGATCCTTCTTCTGCATGAAGAAGATCCAACATTTACGAGAAAATTCATCAACAAAAATAGCATAATACCTGTGTTTTTCTGTTGAAGCAACCAAGAATGGTCCACACACGTCTTTGTGAACTCTCTCCAAGATCACTGAAGCACGGTTATCCTTTTCATGAAAGGTGGACTTTGCATACTTCCCCATGGTGCAACCCTTGCATTGATCTAACAGAGCAAGTATTCCCATTAGAAGTCCAGTAGATATTTATTGCATGACTTTCAAAGCTCCATGATGAAAATGGCCCAATCGCCTGTGTCATAATTTGCCCTCATCCCGGCTCACCACTTTTTCTGCCTTTCCCATCATGGCAACGCAACCATATACCTCCAGATTGTAGATATTCTTGACTCGAATCCCTATCCTCTTGGCTTGACCCGTTGTTTTATGTCGCAAGAAAGCTTTTCCATTGCTGAAAACAACATCATAGCCTCTGTCCTCCAACATCGCGACTGAGACCAAGTTTTTCTTAAGACCTGGAACATGCACAACATCTTTCAAATGAAATGGTTTACCTAAATCCCTCTAAAAGGTAATGGTACCAATACCAGTCACATTGTATCGTCCATCGTCGTCCATATCTATATGAATTTAGAGATCTTTCTCCACAAATTCACTGAAAAAATCCTTATCTCCCGTCATGTGGAAGGAAGCACCACTATCAAGATACCACACCGATCCCATTGCGCTTGAAACCAAGCATGCGATCAAAGAGAGATAAATTTCAAATTGCAAGGCAAGGGCTTCACCAGCTGCAGCTCTAGCAACCTTCTTGTTCTTATTTTTCTGTGGGAAGTTAGTGGTGATATGCCCATGTTCGTGACAGTGAAAACAGTTGACCTTGGAAAAATCCAGCCTCTTACCTTTAGACTCGGATTTTGAGTGAAATTTCTTCCCCTTCCCTTTCCTTGCCTTGGCAGCCAAAGCACAATCCTCTTCATCATCATGCTTTGATGAAGAGCCATCTCTGGTGTTCCCCCTGAACTCCTCCTGCACTAGATCCGACCACAGTCATTCCCAATCTGGCAGTTTTTCCTGTCTGTTGACAGAGTATTAATAAGTGTGCCAACTCTTAGGAAGTCAAAAGAGAGCCAAGCTCACCAACTCATCATCAGCAACCGTGATTCCCACACTCCCCAGTTCATCTCGACATTGGACAAAATTTGTGAGACACTTAGGAATATTTTCACCCTTCTCCATCTTGATCTTTCTGAGTTTATCCTTCAGCATCAATTTCCTATGGTCACTGTTGCTTTGGAAAAGATCCGTCAAAGATTTCCACATAGCAGATGGAGTGGCTTTCCCATAAAGGCTTAAGAAAATTTGGTCTCATACACCTTCCAATAGAATCCTTCTCGACTTCGCTACTTTTTTTTCCAGGCGTCAAGTAATGCAACATCAGTCGAAGTGGGCTTAGGAACATCACTGTCGATGAATTCCTTCAAGCCATTATCTTCAAGCACTGCCTCCATCCTATCCTTCCATGCAATGTGTAGAAATTTTCTGAATAAAGAAGATTTATCCACCGAGATTATCCTGATCACATACTAATTCGGATTCATATGCAACACATAATCTCTTCTACTCAGATCATCACACATGCGGAAATATAACAAGCAGTATGCGATCAAAAGATCATCAAAAAAATCACACACATTACACAGTATGTATGGGGAAAGCTTATAGCTGAAAACCCCCAGCTATTTTGTATATTAATATGGAAGAGAACATGTAACAATCTCAGTATAATACTCCTCACAAGTACTCAGTACTGTCTCCAAAGGTTACACACAAACTAGCTAAGTTTTGAACGAGTCAAGGGTTCAAAACTCATCCACTAATTGCCTGCCTCTATTGCGCAATCAAGGCTGGTGTAATGAGAGATCCAAGTTCGAATCTCACTGGCTCCAACTGTGCAATCCTCATGGGCAATCTCCTCCAATGCTTGTGCAAATCCCATGCACAACTGCTGTCACAACTAATAGCAAACTCACCCTTTCATCTACCTCTTCCACTAGTCTCCACTGAACTGTACATGCACTGAGTTAACTGATGTGTTTTTTAGTTGAATAATGGGTTAATAATTAGTGAATTAAATAATATTTAATTCACACAACTCATCTCTAGTGTATTAGCCAGTTAAACTAAATACAACTAGTTCAACTAGTTAACCAGAACACCACCTCCATTAACTCCTCAATCAACTCCACCAAAACTATGCCACATGAGTTTAACTGATCTATCATTACATGAGCTCAATCAAACCCCTAGGAATAAAGTAATTCCTATTTCAGCTATTCCCCACTTGGTGAGTCAAGGCGAGATTCTTTGCGAGAGGATAAAGTTGAAGTTTATAGTCCAAATATTATTAAGGGTAAATAATATTTGACTTTTCATATTTTAATAAATTAAAAATAGACTTCGACCTAAATGTCTAAAAATAGAGGTCCATATATTTTTACCAACATGACCAATACTCCAAGAATAGCATACTGCAACTCCCAGACCATGCTCCATATGTCTAAAAATAGACATAGTCTAAAAATAGACTTTGTGCCAAAAATAGCCTACGGGCCCACCTAGTGAAGGCGACTTCATTTCACTAGGCTCCATCATCTTGCTGCATTTTCAACACTCCCTATCAACAAGATATGGATTATCTGCAACCCCTATCCTGCCTCTGTGGAATTCGAATTTGCTCCTGGTGAGTGCCTTCGTCAAGATATCAGCATCCTGATCCTCCGTGGGAATATATGAAAGTAACATGATCCTCCGCTGAACATAGTCTCTGATATGATGGTACCTGATGTCGATGTGTTTGGATCTATCATGAAATATTTGATTAGCTGAGAGCTTGATGCAGCTCTGGTTATCACAATAAATCACAGTAGGCTCCAAATGCGACGGATTCTCATCCATATAGCTCCGCATGCAGCTGGGCTGTCACGTACTCGGTCGTCAACCGAGTGCCATGAATCTCTGGATTCCTAACACTGTGAAATTGCCGTCGATCCACGTCGAAGATCCCTCCAGATGTTCTCTTTCCTACCTGCTAAGCCCCCTCGCCCACCTCAAGATGGCGTCGAAAGCTTCACCCATCCTCCGTCCCCCCACTCACAAATTCATATCCTCGATGTGCCATCAGATAATAAAATACATGCTTGCTTGCCCTCCAAAAGAGCTTGGTAGGCTTAACCATAGCTTGCGAAAGCTGGTTAACTGCATAGCATATATCGGGTCGTGCATTGACCAGATACATAAGCGACCCCACCAACTGTCGATAGACAGTGGCATCCACTACCTCCGCTGAAGTAACATCCTCCTTCCTCCAACCACCAGGAAGAGGAGTGTCAACAGGCTTGCAGCCTTGCATGTTGAACCTCTCCAGAATCTCCCGGGCATACTTGCCCTAAGAAACAAACAGTCCTCCACTGCGCTGCCAAATCTCCAATCCCAGGAAATAATGAAGGATGCCCAGGTCCTTCATCTCGAACTCTCGTGCAAGATCCTCCTTGCATGAAAGTATCAACTGCTTGTCGCCAGTCAAAATCAGATCATCTACATACAGTACGATGATCAACAGCTTCCCCTCCACCACAATCTGGTACAGGTTTGGATCCGCCTCACTCTCGGAGAATCCAAGCCCGGTGAAGTAGCTGTCTATCCGAGTGTACCAAGCACGAGGTGCTTGCTTCAGCCCGTACAGTGCTCTCTTGAGTCGGCACACATGCGTCTCACTGCTGAAGATCTCAAAACCTTCAGGCTGCTCTATGTACACCTCCTCCTCAATAACTCCATTGAGGAACGCAGTCTTCACATCCATCTGATGAATGTGCCACCCCATCTGCGCTGAGAGAGCAAGGATCGTCCGTATGGAAGAGTACCTTGCGACATGTGCAAAGGTCTCCTCATAATCGATCCCCTCGATCTGTGAAAAGCCACGGGCGACAAATCTCGCCTTGTACTTCTCCACACTCCCGTCAGCCGCCTGCTTCACTTTGTAGATCCATCACGAACCCACCACTGATTTCCCCACCGGTCTTGGGACAATCTCCCATGCACTGTTCCTGACGATCAAATCATATTCTTTGATCATGGCATCAACCCATGCGGGTTCCTCCACAGCTTCCTCAAAAGAGGATGGCTCCATCACAACACATTGACTCACAAGAGCCATGTATCCAGTGTACCGATCCGGTGACTGTCTCTGTCTGCGCTGTGCTGTAGGTGGTCCTACAACCTTCTCTGCATCCCGAGCCAGTCGCTCAACTTCTATAGTGCGCATGCGCCCTCTGATGGTTGGTGCTGCCTGGGTGGTTTCTTCCACCTCCTGAACCTCCTCTTGTGGCTGATCCACATCCGGAAGCTCCTCCTTAGGAACTAACAGCTCCTCATCTGCATGCAAGTGTAGCTCCCTCTCAAGCGAACACTGCATGGCATTCTCCTCCTGAAACTTGATATCTCGTCGCACAATAGTCTTTCGACTGTCTGAAAAATACACCCGATAGTTGTGAGGTGTATCAGTGTACCCCACAAATATTCCAACCTCAGCGGTTGGATCCAGCTTCCTTCTTGCATCCTTCGTCACATGCATGTAGACAGGAGTACCAAAAATATGCAAATGGGAAATATCAGGCCTCTTGCTAGAATAAGCCTCCTCCGGTGTACTCATGCCAAGAACCTTGTGAGGACAACGGTTCTGCACATACACTGCTATATTGCATGCCTCAGCCCACAAGTGAAGGGGTAGGCCCTGATCATGCAACATCACCCGCAAGTAAAGACCCATAATAGTTTTGTTCTTTTCCGCCCACCACCCACTGTGTTGGTGGGGTGCAATATGCTCTCTCTGAATCCCTTTTGCGCTGCAAAATTCCTTGAATTCAGCAGAGATGAATTCACCACAATTGTCGCTCCTAAGAGCCTTCACCTTCTTCCCCGATTCCTTCTCGACCAGTGCTTCGAACTCACAGAACTTAGAGTATGTCTCACTCTTCTTCTGCATGAAGAAGATCCAGCACTTCCGAGAGAAATCATCAACAAAGATCACATAATATTTGTGCTTTGCTGTCGAAGCTACTGAGAAAGGACCACACACGTCTGTGTGAACTCTCTCAAGGATCGTCGTGGCGCGACTATCCTTCTCGTGAAAGGTGGCTTTCACATACTTCCCTAAAGTACACCCCTTGCACTGATCTGACTGCGCAAGAGTGCCCTTAGGAAGCCCAGTAGAAATCTGCTGCAGGATCTTCAAAGATCCATGGTGAAGGTGGCCCAATCTCCTGTGCCACAGTTCGCCCTCATCATCCCGGCTCACCACTTCTCCCGCCTTGCATGCCATTGCTGCGCAGCCATCTACTTGCAACTGATAAAGGTTCTTGACTCGAACCCCTATCTTCCGGGTCTCACCAGTAGTCTTACTGCGTAGGAAAGCTTTTCCTTCGCTGAAGACCACATCATACCCTTTGTCTTCCAACATCGCCACAGAGATCAGGTTCTTCATCAATCCTGGAACATGCAAAAATTCCTTCAATATGAAAGGTTTACCAGACTCCCTCTCAAAGGAAATGGTACCGATACCAGTCGCACCGTATCTACCATCATCGCCCATCTCGATGTGCACTCCAAGATCTTTTTCCTCCAGATCTGAAAACAGATCTCGATCTCCGGTCATGTGAAATGACGCACCACTATCCAAGAACCAAACTGATCCCATCACACTTGAAACCAAGCATGTGATCAGTGAAAAATCCAGTTCAAATTGAGAAGCCAATGCCTCTCCCGCTGCAGATCCAGCAGCCTTCTTATTTTTCTTCTTCTGCGGACAATTTGTGGCATAGTGTCCGTGCTGGTGACAGTGAAAACACTTCACCTTGGACATGTCTTGCTTCTTGCCTTTCACACCAGACTGAGAAGCCTTCTTTCTCTTCCCCTTCTTTGCTTTGGCAGCCAAAGCACAATTTTCTTCATCAGATACCTTTGATGAAGATCCGTCCCTGGTAGTCCTCCTTATCTCCTCTTGCATGAGATCCGCCCAAAGTCGCTCCCATCCCGGCAACTTCTCCCGACCATTGACAGAGTCCTGATAGGAATGCCAAGCCTTCGGAAGAATAAGGAGAGCCAGGTCTACCAAGTCCTCTTCATCGACAGTCACCCCCACACTTCCCAGCTCATCTCTGCATTGAGTGAACTTCGAGAGGTATTTGGCGATACTGTCGCCTTTCTCCATCCTAATGTTTCTGAGTTTATCTTTGAGCGCCAACTTCCTTTGGTCGCTCTTGCTCTGGAACAGATATGTTAAAGCTTTCCACATTAAATATGGAGAAGCTTTTCCATGCAGGCTGGATA
Source organism: Pinus albicaulis (assembly GCA_034641835.2). Lineage (NCBI taxonomy): Eukaryota > Viridiplantae > Streptophyta > Pinopsida > Pinales > Pinaceae > Pinus > Pinus albicaulis. The sequence continues at coordinate 913,321,344 of CM076583.1, read as the reverse complement.
CAATGTGATCCTTTACGCCCTCCAACAGAATCCTTCGACATTTTGCTTGTTTCTTTCGCCAGGCTTCCACAACAGCAGCATCATTAGAAGTAGGCTTTGGAATCTCTTTCTCCACGAATTCCAACAGCCCATTATCATCTAATACAGCCTCCATGCGGTCTTTCCATGCAACATAATTCGAACTGCCTTCCAAGGCATACTCGAGTCGCAAACCGTTGAAAGACATTTTCAGCTACAACACCAAGAAAACAATCCGATGCAAAATTCGAATTCCAAGCTTAAAACTCAACCGCTCTTGATCTGTGAGAACAAATTATTTCTAGCACAGAGATCGACTGCAGGGGCATTTACTAGATGTATCACCTTTCAAAGGAAAGGATGGATCCAGAGGCTACTTGGCCCGCATGAAGACTCTGTCTACCGAAATAAGTTTGTAATCACTGTGATGATCAATCTTTTCTCTGATAGCTCTGATAGCTCCGATACCATGTAGAAATTTGTTGAATAAAGAAGATTTATCCACCAAGATTATCCTGATCACATACTAATTCGAATTCATATGCAACACATAATCTCTTCTACTCAGATCATCACACATGCGGAAATAAAACAAGCGGTATGCGATCAAAAGATCATCAAAACATCACACACATTACACAGTATGTATGGGGAAAGCTTATAGCTGAAAACCCCCAGCTATTTTGTATATTAAGATGGAAGAGAACATGTAACAATCTCAATACAATACTCCTCACAAGTACTCAGTACTGTCTCCAAAGGTTACACACAAACTAGCTAAGTTTTGAACAAGTCAAGGGTTCAAAACTCATCCACTAATTGCCTGCCTCTATTGCGCAATCAAGGCTGGTGTAATGAGAGATCCAAGTTCGAATCTCACTGGCTCCAACTGCGCAATCCTCATGGGAAATCTCCTCCAATGCTTGTGCAAATCCCATGCACAACTGCTGTCGCAACTAATAGCAAACTCACCCTTTCATCTACCTCTTCCACTGGTCTCCACTGAACTGTACATGCACTGAGTTAACTGATGTGTTCTTTTAGTTGAATAATGAGTTAATAATTAGTGAATTAAATAATATTTAATTCACACCACTCATCTCTAGTTGTAATAGCAGTTAAACTAATTACAACTAGTTCAACTAGTTAACTGGAACACCATCTCCATCAACTCCACAATCAACTCCACCAAAACTCTGCCACATGAGTCTAACTGAAGTCTATCATGCATGAGCTCAACCAAACCCCTAGGAATAGCGTAATTCCTATGTCAGCTGCATGCCCCACTTCCGTGAGTCAAACTGAAGTGCTGCAAGAGGATAAACTGAAGTTTATAGTCCAAATATTATTAAGGGTAAATAATATTTGACTTTTCTATTTTTAGCTAGGCAGTCTAAAAATAGACTTTGACCTAAATGTCTAAAAATAGAGGTCCATCTATTTTTACCAACATGACCAACCCTCCAAGAATAGCATACTACAACTCCCAGACCATGCTCCATATGTCTAAAAATAGACATAGTCTAAAAATAGACTTTGCGCGAAAAATAGCCTACGGGCCCACCTAGTGAAGGCGACTTCATTTCACTAGGCTCCATCATCTTGCTGCATTTTCAACACAATGTATTTCAAGCTACCCTTGAGTACATACTCTATCTACAAAGCATTGAAATCCATTTTGATGTTTACTCAATTGTCGCACCAAGAAATTCTTACAGCAAATTCGAATTGTAGAAATTTGCTGAATAATGAAGATTTATCCACTGAGATTATCCTGGTCACACATTAATTCGAATTCATGCATAACACATAACCTCTTCTACAATTGATCAACAATTTGCGGAAATAGAAACAGTCGCATGCGCACATAAACACAATATGTAATGGGGAAAGCTTATAGCTGAAATCCCCCAGCTATTTGTATATTATAATAGAAGAGAACATGTAACAATCTCAGTACAATACTCCTCACAAGTACTTAGTATCGTCTCCAAAAGTTACACACAAACTAGCTCAGTTTTGAACAAGTCACAGGTTCAAAACTCATCCACTAATTGCCTGCCTCTATTGCGCAATCCAAGTTGGTTCAATGAGAGATCCAAGTTCGAATCTCCTTGGCTTCAACTATGCAATCCTCATGGGCAATCTCCTCCAATGCTTGTGCAAATCTCATGCACAACTGCTGTCGCAACTAATAGCAAACTCACCCTTTCATCTACCTCTTCCACTGGTCTCCACTGAACTGTCCATGCACTGTAGTGAACTGATGTGTTATTGAGTTGAATAATGAGTTAATAATTAGTGAATTAAATAATATTTAATTCACTCCACTCATTACTAGTGTATTAGCTAGTTAAACTAAACACAACTAGTTCAACTAAGTTAAACCGAACACAACTCCACCAACTGTCTCATCAACTCCACCAAACTCTGCCACTGAAGTCAACCATGCATGAGCTCACCAAACCCCTAGGAATAGTGTAATTCCTTCTTTCAGATGCATGAGCCACATCCATAGCTCCAACTGAAGTGCTGTAAGAGAATAAACTGAAGTTTAGAGTCCAAATATTATTAAGGGCTAATAATATTTGACTGACCTATTTTTAGACAGGCAGTCTAAAAATAGACTTCGACCTGTATGTCTAAAAATAGAGGTCCATCTATTTTTACCAACTCGACCAATCATCCAAGAATAGCATACTGCAACTTCTAGACCATGCTCCATATGTCTAAAAATAGACTTTGCGCCAAAAATAGCCTGCGGGCCCACTTAGTGAAGGCGACTTCATTTCACTAAGCTCCATCATCTTGTTGCATTTTCAACACTCCCTCTCAAAAATATATGGATTATCTGCAACCCCTATCCTGCCTCTGTGGAATTCGAATTTGCTCCTGGTGAGCGCCTTCATCAAGATGTCAGCATCCTGATCCTCCGTGGGAATATATGAAAGTAACATGATTCTCCGCTGCACACAATCTCTGATATGATGGTACCTGATGTCGATGTGTTTGGATATATCATGAAATACTGGATTAGCTGAGAGTTTAATGCAACTCTGGTTATCACAATAAATCACAGTAGGCTCCAAGTGCGACCCGAACAATCCGACGAGGATCTTCCTCATCCAAATAGCCTCGCATGCAGCCAAGCTTGCTGCCATGTACTCGGCCTCTGCTGAACTGAGTGCCACGGATCTCTACTTCCTGCTGTACCAGGAAACTGCTGTCGACCCAATGCTGAAAACTCCTCCAGATGTGCTCTTTCGGTCCGTTGGGCTCCCTGCCCAATCTGCATCAGTGAAGCCGGAAAGCTTCGCTCCATCCTCCTGTCTGTACCATAGACCATATCCCGATGTGCCACTAAGATAACGAAATACATGCTTGCCTGCCTTCCAGAAGAGCTTGGTAGGCTTAACCATAGCTTGCGAAATCTGGTTAACAGCATAGCATATATCGGGTCGTGTATTGACCAGATACATAAGCGACCCCACCAACTGTCGATAGACAGTGGCATCCACTACCTCCATTGAAGTAGCATCCTCCTTCCTCCAACCACCAGGAAGAGGAGTGTCAACAGGCTTGCAGCCTTGCATGTTGAACCTCTCCAGAATCTCCCGGGCATACTTGCCCTGAGAAACAAACAGTCCTCCGCTGCGCCGCCAAATCTCCAATCCCAGGAAATAATGAAGGAGGCCCAAGTCCTTCAAATCGAACTTCTCTAGCAAACTCAACTTCCTGCATGAAAGTATCAACAGCTCATCACCCGTCAAAATCAGATCATCTACATACAGTACAATGATCAGCAGCTTCCCCTCCACCACAATCTGGTACAGGTTAGGATCCGCCTCACTCTTGGAAAATCCAAGCCCGGTGAAATAACTGTCTATCCATGTGTACCAAGCACGAGGTGCTTGCTTCAGCCCGTACAGTGCTCTCTTGAGTCGGCAAACATGCGACTCACTGCTGAAGATCTCGAAACCTTCAGGCTGCTCTATGTACACCTCCTCCTCAATGACTCCGTTGAGGAACGCAGTCTTCACATCCATCTCATGGATGTGCCATCCCATCTGCGCTGAGAGAGCTAGGATCGTCCGTATGGAAGAGTACCTTGCGACAAGTGCAAAGGTCTCCTCATAATCGATCCCCTCGATCTGTGAGAAGCCACGGGTGACAAATCTCACCTTGTACTTCTCCACACTCCCGTCAGCCGCCTGCTTCACTTTGTAGATCCATCGCGAACCCACCACTGATTTCCCCTCCGGTCTTGGGACAATCTCCCATGCACTGTTCCTGACGATCGAATCATATTCTTCAATCATGGCATCAACCCATGCGGGTTCCTCCACAGCTTCCTCAAAAGAGGATGGCTCCATCACGACACATTGACTCACAAGAGCCATGTATCCAGTGTACCGATCCGGTGACTGCCTCTGTCTGCGCTGTGCTGTAGGTGGTCCTACAACCTTCTCTGCATCTCGAGCCAGTCGCTCAGCTTCTGTAGTGCGCTTGCGCCCTCTGATGGTTGGCGCTGCATGAGTGGTCTCTTCCACCTCATGAACTTCCTCTTGTGGCTGATCCACATCCGGAAGCTCCTCCTTAGGAACTAACAGCTCCTCATCTGCATGCAAGTGTAGCTCCCTCTCAAGCGAACACCGCATGGCTTTCTCCTCCTGAAATTTTATATCCCGTCGCACAACATTCTTTCGACTGTCTAAAAAATACACCCGATAGTTGTGAGGTGTATCAGTGTACCCCACAAATATTCCAACCTCAGCAGTTGGATCCAGCTTCCTTCTCGCATCCTTCATCACATGCATGTAGACAGGAGAACCAAAAATCCGCAAATGGGAAATATCAGGCCTCTTACCAAAATAAGCCTCCTCCGGTGTACTCATGCCAAGAACCTTGTGAGGACAATGGTTCTGCACATACACTGTTGTATTGCATGCCTCAGCCCACAAGTGAAGGGGTAGGCCCTGATCATGCAACATTGCCCGTGCAGCACCCACGATCGTTCTGTTCTTCCGCTCAGCAACCCCGTTCTGTTGTGGGTTATGGGGTGCGATGAGCTCTCTCTGAATCCCTTCTGCGCTGCAAAATTCCTTGAATTCAGTAGAGATGAATTCACCACCATTGTCGCTCCTAAGAGCCTTCACATGCTTCCTCGATTCCTTCTCAACCAGCGCCTTGAATTCACAGAACTTTGAAAATGTCTCGCTCTTCTTCTGCATGAAGAAGATCCAACACTTCCGAGAGAAATCATCAACAAAGATCACATAGTACTTGTGCTTTGCTGTCGAAGCTACAGAGAAAGGACCACACACGTCTGTGTGAACTCTCTCAAGGATCGTCATGGCGTGACTATCCTTCTCGTGGCGGCTTACATACTTCGAAGGTACACCCCTTGCACCGATCCGATCGCGCAAGAGTGCCTGTAGTCGAGAATTCATCGAGATCTTCAAAGCTCCATGGAAGGTGGCCCAATCTCCTCAGCTGCCTCGCCATCATCCCGGCTCACCACTTCTCGTGCCTTATATGCTGCTGCGAGCCATCTACTTGCAAATCATAAAGGTTCTGACTCCAACTCCTTATCTTCCGAGTCTCTCTTAGCTTTGTCTTATCGCGTTATAGTATTTTTCTTCTTCGTCACACCACATCATACCCCTTGTCTTCCAACATAGCCACAGTAGATCGCATTCTTCATCAATCCTCGAACATGCAAATACTTCGTTCAATACGAAGGGTTTATTCGAACCTCTCAAAGGAAATGGTACCAGTACGCCGCATTGTATCTACCATCATCGCCCATCTCGATGTGCACTCCAAGATCTTTTTTCCCAGACCGGAAACAGATTCGATCTCCTCATTACAGAAATGACGCACCATTGTCCAAGGTCCATACCGATCCCATCACACTTGAGACCAATCCTCTCACATCAAGAGGGAATCCAGTTCAAATTGAGAAGCCAATGCCTTCCCGCCTGGTATCCACAGCCCTTCTTATTTTTTCTTCTTCTCGCGACAATTCAGGCATAGCAATCAGGTCGGGATGTTGGCACGACCTTGGACATGTCTTGCTTCTTGCCTTTCTCACCTCTCAGACCGAGAATCTTCTTGCTCTTCCTTGCTTGGGCACCAAAGCGCAATTTTCTTCATCAAATACCTCCGATGAAGATCCATCCCCGGTAGTCCTCCTTATCTCCTTCGCATGAGATCCGCCCAAAGTCGCTCCCATCCCGCAACTTCTCCCCGACTACGTATTCCCGATAGGGAATGACAAGCCTTCGGAAGACCAAGGAGAGCTGTGTCTACCATGTCCTCTTCTTCGACAAATACCCCACACTTCCTGTACCTCATCTCTCGCATTGAGTGAACTTCGTGAGGTATTTGGCGATACCTGTCGCCTTTCTCCATCTTAATGTTTCGAGCTTATCCTTGAGCGCTAGCTTCCGTCACTCTTACTCGAATAGATCCGTCAATGCTTTCCACATCAAATATGGAGAAGCTTTTCCATGCAAAGCAGATACAATGTGATCCTTTACGCCCTCCGACTAATCCTCTTTGACATTTCGCCATCTTCTTTGCCAAGCCTCGACTTCAAGATTAGTGGGCTTTTGGACATCCGTATCTACGAACTCCTTCAGTCCATTATCTTTCTCTAATACCGCCTCCATCCGATATTTTCCGTGCAACATAATTCAAACTACCTTCAAGAGCATATTCGAGTCGCAAACCGTTGAAAGACATTTTCAACTCGGCACCAAGAAAACAAACCGTCGCAAAAATTCGAATTCCAAACTCAAAAACTCAATCGCTTCTAGATCCGTGAGAAATTATTTCTAGCACAGAGATCGAATGTAAGGGCATTTACTCGGATATATCACCTTCGCAGAAAGGATGGATCCGTAGTACACTGCCCGTTACGTACTCGTCTACCGAAATAAAATTGTAATCACCGTAATAGATCCCGTTGATCAATTAGCTCGATACCATGTATAAATTTGATGAATAATGAATATTTATCGACCGAGATTAACTCGGTCACACATTAATTCAAATTCATGCATAACACATAACCTCTTCTACAATTGATCAACAATTTGCGAAATCATGTCAGCCGCATGCGCACATAAACACAATATGTAATGGGGAAAGCTATAGCTGAAAACCCCCATCTATTTGTATATTATAATAGAAGAGAACATGTAACAATCCCGCACAATACCTCACAAGTACTCAAGATCGTCTCCAAAATTTACACACAAACTAGCTCGCCTTTGAACAAGTCACAAAGGTTCAAAACTCATCCACTAATTGGCTCCGCCTATCACAATCCAAGTTGGTTCAATGAGAGATCCAAGTTTGAATCTCCTCGCTTCAACTATGCACCTCATGGGAAATATTCTTCCAATGCTTCGTGCAAATCTCATGCAATAACCGTCGTCGCAACTAATAGCAAACTCACCCTTTCATCTACCTCTTTCCACCGGTCTCCACTAAACTCGTCCATAATCGTAGTGAACCGATGTGTTCTTGAGTTGAAAAATGAGTTAATAATTAGTGAATTAAATAATATTTAATTCACTCCACTCATTACTAGTGTATTAGCTAGTTAAACTAAACAAAACTAGTTCAACTAAGTTAAACCGAACACAACTCCACCAATCGTCTCATCAACTCCACCAAACTCTACCACCGAATTCCTAATTGAAGTCAAACATGCATGAGCTCAACAAACCCCAAGGAATAGCGTAATTCCTTTCCGTCGATGCATGAGCCACATCCGTAGCCCAACCGAAGTGCCGTAAGAGAATAAATCGAAGTTTAGAGTCCAAATATTATTAAGGGCTAATAATATTCGACCGACCTATTTTTTAGACAGTAGTCTAAAAATAGAATTCCGACCCGTATGTCTAAAAATAGAGGTCCATCTATTTTTACCAACTCGACCAATCATCCAAGAATAGCATACCGCAACTCCTAGACCATGCTCCATATGTCTAAAAATAGACATAGTCTAAAAATAGACTTTGCGCCAAAAATAGCCACTGGCCCACTTAGTGAAGGCGACTTCATTTCACTAAGCTCCATCATCTTGTTGCATTTTCAACACAAATTGTTTCCACCAACAAACTCAACTACCGCTTCAAAACTGCAATCTTTGCTCCGATACCATGTAGAAATTTTAATACAATTATGTTTCCCGGATTCTCCTGATCTAACAATGATATGCCACCGTTAAAATACAAAATACTTCTACTAAAATCTTTGTGGAAATTTAATCGACAATTACAAACACATGAAGAAAGATCAATCACACATAACACATATGTTTTTATGGGGAAATCATAAAGCTAAAAACCCCACTATCATATATTATGTATATATCATGGATCATGAAACAATATCATACAAAACTCTAAATCCAAGAGCTCTCAATACAATGTACAATCGTCTCAACCGGTTACACAAAAATTGGCAAATACATGTGCCAATTTCATCGCCTCTTGATAGCCTAAGTCTATACCTCCACCGCGCAACTCGCCGATCAAAATACCTAAATGAATGAGATATTTCCTCGCCTTGACCGCGCAATCCTCATTGGCATCTCCAATGTGTGTGGTTGCATGAATGCACCCACTAATGTCACAACGTATAGTCAAACTATCCCTTTCACCTATCGCTCAACTAGGTCTCCACCGGATCTCACATGCATGTAGTTAACAAAAGAGTAAATATTTAGTTGCATGTGAGATCACTCCATGTGAATTAATTTAATATTTAAATCATCGATCTCTCACTAGTGTATCTTTAGTTACAACTAGTTACAACTAGCACAACTAAGTTTAACTCACTTAACCGAGTTAAACTACTTTACAACTCACACAACTACACATCTAACTCGTTACAACTTCGAATCACTCGCTTACAACTAAGTCCACTTGCATGTCCCACCAACCAACCTAGGAACTCAAAATTCCTTCAACTAACCGGTTTTCCACTTCCCGCTTAACTCGAAATCAAGTGCTTCAAGAGAATAGATTAATATTTCTTTGTCCAATTATTATTAAGAGATAATAATAATCAACATGCATTCTATTTTTAGACATGCAATCTATAAATAGACTTTGGACATGCATCTAAAAATAGAATCTCATATATAAATATAATTTTCTCAACATTCTAAAAATAGAAATACACCTAAAAATAGTCTCGTGGGCCCCACCTAGTGTAGGTGCTTAATTTTCACCAGATCATCATCTTGTTGAATCTCAAATAGCTATTTCAAGTCATTTTCCCCGATCCCATGAAACACTAGCACTATAAGGAAAAGACTTAAAGGAGGTTATAATGGAGGTTTTTAGTGTTATAAAATTGCCCTAAATTGTCAAAAAAAAATCTACAACATCCATTTTTGGTAACTTACGCTTTGGTGGAGCTTCTAACGTAATTTCAACACAATTAAAAAAAATTGGGCTAAGTGAGGTTGTTACGTGTGTTTTTCTCGTCGATGCATGCATATGAGTGAACGACCGTGTTTACCGAACACACCGTTACTATAAATATCAAAATTGTTAGCTGAAAACAATGCGGACGCCCTAGGGTGTTTAGCAACTTCCCCGTGCATGTCAGCGCAAGACGCACCAGTCGATGGAAGGTGCATGCACCAGGTTGTTAAGGTGTAAAATCGTACGGCCGTCGAGGTGCTAAAACACACCGTCATTATTATAAAAACGCACTGACGCGTTAAAGGCAACTGTACCGGTGCATGCAATGCCTATTGGACCGCCCCGGTGGTAGTCATCGATAAAGCGCACTCGTACATTCTAATTGGTATTGGTATTTGTGCACCGCCCATGTCGTAGAAATGCACCTAAGTACATTAAAAAATGAACCGGTGCGCAATAACTAACACACATTTGTGTGCATTTTTTTTTATATAAACATCGACCTAGGACAGTGCAATTATTGTGATTTTTTAAATTCATGATTCATCAAAAGTCGACACATATCTTATAACATTATTCATATCAATTGATTTTTTATTAGTGCATTTGAATGTGATGTTTGGATTAATTTGTTATATCATATCATCATATTTCACATCTCTTCATTATAATATTTAATCATCCATATATTTAATCATTGGTGTAAAATTTCATGGGCCGACAATGGAGAACGCAATAGAATAAATCAAAACATATTTTATTATATATATAATAAGGAATAAGACACTCTTTTTCATACAAAATGGGACAATTATCGGTATCCATTTGTCTTTCAATTGGGACACTATATCCATTACATTAAACAAAATGTTTGATTTCATGGACAAATATTTCAAAAAGTACAATGCCTTGCTTTGATATCCAAAAATATTGATCATCATTCTTTGTCAAACCGTTGTCGCTCCTCGAGCTACTTCCATGACTTGGGTTATTTTTAGGAATGTTTTTTTCACCGTGTTGATTGTTTTCTTATTCTTCACGTTCCATCTACAAATATAAAAATAAAGTTTAATGAGGTATATACATTGGTGAGAATAATGAAAAATTTTAATATTAAATAATACACATCAATGTAAATTGAAAAAAATGTACCATAACAAGAATTGACTCATGAACTATACACATTCTTTCAAAAACCAAATTTCATGCATTCTTTCAAAAATTCATTTGTTGGCGTAATTCCATACTTTTTTTCCTGCAAATTTTATACCCCATAACAAATCATAGATTTAATATAAAAGATTTTTTTGTTCTATTAATTATAGACGAAGCTAAGTAAAACAAGATAGATGCTTACAAATTCCACAATTAATTTTTGATATGCCAATATATACTAACAACCCATATTTAACCCAATATCAATCAATTCTTCGATGGTTCTTCTTTGTATGTTAGCATCTATTTGAAGACATTCAATGATGATTGTTGTAAAACAACTTAAAATATACAAACATGAATTCTAGTTAAGTTGTTATAAGGAAGTAACAATTACTCACAAACATACACCAATTTATGATATGCCAATATATAATGACAACCTATATTTAACCCAATGTCAATCAATTCTTTCGATGGTTCTTTGTATGTTAGCACCTATTTGAAGACATTCAATGATGATTGTTGTAAAACAACTTAAAATATACAAAAATTAATTCTAGTTAAGTTGTAATAAGGAAGTAACAATTACTCACAAACATAGATATCAACTCTTTTCTTCCTTGTCGTCCCGTTTTATGTGCCGAATGGGTTCCATTTTCTTTATTTTCTAGAATAAAATATTTGAAAATTAATATTTAATACTAAATTGTTTATTTATTGTAACTAATCGAAAAATTCAATGATTACATATTATGTTTGAAGCACATTGTTGTTGATATGGCTCTATGAAATGAAATTATGTCAATTTCTTTGACCATCTCTGTACACCTTTTTGGACATTCCTATCGCATATTTATGACATCACTGCCTATCCTTTGATATTTTCATAATCTTCCGAAAATGTAACATGACAATAAACTATTTAATTTTTATATTGATATATGAAAAGTAAATATAAAAAAGTAATATTTATAAATGGTTGGTTTCTAGTATTATATAAATATAATTGTACAAAAACATTTAAAGAAATATTACTTTTTCATTCCTTCTTTTTTTTTATTATACATTTTTGCTATTAAAAGTCTGACATGTCTCATTGACCAATTCTTTGAAACTCATCCCGTAGTTTAAATAAATTTTGGTTCTTGGAATGATTGGATTGATTTTTGTATTGTAAGTGGAAATAACGTCTATACATTCGTTCCACTAGATCCTTCAAATTTTTGTAAAAGTTATCCCCCCTTTCATTAACTTCCCGCACCACTCTGTATGAACTAAGAAGAAATTCATTTTTATTTGCACGTTCTATTTTTTTTTCTTTTCTTAAAAAACATTCATTTTCTTTGTTTTTGGTCCATGTAGAGCATTAAACATATGTGAATTAATAGGATTGTTTGAAACATGTTATCTAATATTTTTTAAGTATATTATTAATGAAATTAAAAAAAGAAACTCGTATCAAATCGATAGTATTTTTGCATTCACCCGATTCATCCTTCGCAATTTTTCCATCAATATTTTACGCTCTTCTCGGTCTTAGATCAAAAATAATATTCTCGATATTCGTCATTTTTTGGCTCGCATGATACACAACAAACAATACATATTAGTTAAACTATATATAGTTCAAAAATAATAATTTTTGTAAAAGAATTTATGCGAGGACTTGCCATTTTTTCTTTCTCTCGATGTGCTATCGCATTTTTGTTACTTGATCTCTTGTCAGCCTTTTCTTTATTAATATGAAACACGTACCATATCATTCATTAATATATTTTATAAATAAATCATATACTTTTCTCTAAGTAAAAAAAAATAAAAAATCAATAAAACTATGGTGCCTTCAAAAAAAGTACACATCGAAGGCAAGTACAGAGGGTTATTATAAACGCACCACCAAAATAGTAGAAACATTGTACAATGCTCTATGTCAACAAGGAGATATAGTGCGATGATATGTTAACTGTGCACCGATTAACAAAGGCCTAAATTAATTAAAAATGTTTTTATCAAACAAAGTTTTTTTGTCAAGACACGCCCAATGCGCTATAATACAATAGCGCACCTGCGCTATTTTAAATAGGGGTACCCCGCGCTTTAAAAAAATATGATTTTTTAAAAATTTATGCAAGGGCCGACATGGATTGGGATCCGACTCGAAAGTGGTTCCGCGAGTTAGATGTCATACACCTATATATATAGCAATACAAACCCTATAAATCTAAAAAAAAACGAAAAGCCCTAATTGTGAAGTCACGAAACAAGAAGAAGCAATGGTTTAACGTAAGAATGGATTTTTTGTTTTTTTTTGTTTTGTTTTTGTTTTTTTTTTAAATACACAAGAAATTTAAAATTTCTAATATGCATGTATTAAATCCAACACAACCGTAAAAAAAAATTATTACAAAGAAAATTTAACAATTTTACTATACTACAGGGTTTTTGAAAAATCACAAGATGTTCAAAGTCCGATTTTCCTAATAAGGTTGTTGTTCGAAAGTATTTTGCCGTTCCACAATGCTCTCGTGCTCTCTTGATCCATGTATGTCTCTCGTGCAAATCCCTCCTTGAAAATTTCTCGCAAAATAATGAAATAATGAATAGCTTTACTATTTAAAGAACTTTTTATGAAATTAGATTCGAAAATACTTACAACCCATTTTTCAATTTACCGCCCATTTTTCAATTTACCGCTTTTCTTTTTCACTTTAAAAAAATAAAGTTGCATTTTTTTTTAATTTCGAATAATCATTGTGACGAGTTAACTAATCAGCACTGCCATGCTAGTTAATAACACCGCACGGTGCATAGTAACTAAAATGCACCTAAGGCAGCTTGGGCCTATACATCATGACTAATAACAATAAGTCCATTTTTAGGGCACCAAATTACTTTCTTTAGGTATGTACACAAAATTTATTGTTGATTTTTCTCAAATGTAGGGAGAAAATATCATAATTATATCAAATGGACAATTCTTCAAAATCCATCTCGTTCCATAATATTTCTCAATGTCCATCAAGCGCAGTTCTCCAATCCATCTCCAGATCTAATTACTCGTATTTTATTTATATTTTCGTTATCTAATTGAATTATTTATTTTATCCATGTCAATGAGTTGAATAAAATTGATGTATACAAATTTACAAGCCATGTAGATTTAGAATCGAGTTCAAATACACAAAATATTCAAACAAACCTCCAAAACATCAAAAGCTCTTATCAAAAGCAAGATACCACAAGCCGAATTTGGTAGATGAAAATGGGATGCCCACTTCACCTTGCCAATTGTAACATTACATCTTCTAGCCACAATCCCGGGGACAATTATGGTAATAATTGTTTGGTATATTAATGTAATTATTTCAACGTCAAACCAATTAATCGTGCATTTTTGACATGCTTACCAATTGATATCATCAATTTTGTACTATTCATGTTCAAATATATTTTCTAAAATTATTAGGATTCTAGTGATGATGAGCGATCACCTACCATCTTCTTTTGCACCCCACAACAATGTCAAATTGAGATAAGGCTGAATTAAGAGAAAAACTTGAGATGAACGATACCAAGAATGGTTGAATAACCACCTATTCAATTCCCACTACGTCCGTATTCACCAATTAGGAATGACTACAACAATAGTAGCTATTCACAAGCTGGAAATGGAGGAAATCAAATAGAGGTTGGTATGGATGATTACTTAAGGGATATGACTACCATGGAGACAATGCTGTTAGATGCATCTCATAATGATGATCAACTAGGGGATGATGCTCATATCACTCATACCTTTTTCGAAAGCCTTAAATTTGCCTCCACCACCCTCTCTTTGAGCCGGCGGTCAATCAAAGTCTACCCAATTTGGGACAACGATGTTTTTTTACAAAATCCGGTAGTAGAGTATATTGATTTCCGGCCATAAAGCCTGCTCGTGTTACAAGGATGAAGGCAGAGCCCAAATCACTCTCAACAGGCACAATAGAACCCCTTTCACTTACAAGCCGCCCTTGATTACAATCCATGATATAACTCTGATATCCACTACCTTACCAAGAATGAAAATGCAAACGAACCGAAGCAAAGAAAAAGACAAAGAAACATTAAACAAAAGATTTAAGGAATGGTGGCATCCCAACAATCGACTCCGTCTCTTTGAAGAATTCCATGGGAGAGAAGGACTCGCCTTATTGGCCTCTCGTATCCGCTTCTTTGTTGAGATCTCTTGACATGCAAGAAGTTCAAACTCGAAAGCAATTGACTAAAGAGTAGATTCTGATCAACAATCTAGAGAGACGTAGATCGCAGGGAGAGGATCTCACAACCATAATTTTGATAAGGGATTGGGAGTCTCCAAAGACCGTTGCTTCTAAATACCGAGAGAAAAGAAGCAGCTTGCTGGCCCCGAAGGAGGGCCGCTTCGGCCTTGAAAGCCGGTGTTGAAGCCCACTCCCCTGCAAATCCGGGAAACACTCATTCCATCAAAGACTTTTGATAATACCTCCCCGCACCGTGCTTCTCCCGTGATTCCCCTTGTGCGGGGCCTCCGTCGAAGAATAAGGTAGGGCGGCCTAACTTAGAGCAGTAAATCCGGAAAGACACCGCGCTCAACTGATTTGCCAATCTAAGAGGCGTATAGAAGGACGAATAGTGTCATTGAGACGTAAAGCCAGCATATCGACCCAATCAGAAACCCGCTGCTCGTAATCGCACTATCCCGAAGGTCGCCTACACAATCTTTTAACCGACATTTGATTTTTGACGATCACGATTTTGTCGTCCGACTTGGTGCATCTGAAAATCCGTCGGTTCCGTTCACCCAAACCTCGCCGCAAATGATTTTAAGGAGCGCGAGCCGCATGTATGAAATTGGACCGTTTTTGGAGGAGGTTCCCGGAAATTTAGCCCTCCAATTCGAGAACATATCTTGAAAATGTCTCAAGTGAAAGACAATTTCAAAGTAGCTCAAGGATAAAGGAACTCATTCCAAATCTCACTAGCCGCAAAGGGAGCATCGAATGAGAGGCAAAGCCTCCTCATTCTCTCCACACAACAGCATCTCGAAGGGCCCCGATAACCCCGTTTTTGGAGACGATCATCGGTCGAATCCTTCGAGACAAGAGAGCCAACAAAAAATATCGATTTTTGGAACCGAAATGTGTGACCGCATTCCTTTCCGTGTCTGTGGATCGGGGGACATGGGGTCGAATCATCAATTGTTTGAAGCCCCTAGAGTATTTACAGTTTCCAGGATCGAACCCCCAACCCCGAACATCCGGCTTTCTTCTCGTTTAAAGGGGCTTTGCCTTGTAGGCAAACTAGCAATCTTTCGCGCTCCTTGCACAAAGGAGGGACATCTAGTTCAATCCAGCCTCGGGGCCAGCATCGCCCACCCACCGGGAACATCCCACAAGGTAAGGAAGCCGGCTCTCTAGTCATCCAATCTTTCAACCGCTATGAATTGTCACCGCAATAGGATCACCGGCCATGATGCGATCTTCCCGTATTCTTACTTGTTTGCCATTGCCCGAATCCGTTGAGCATGATGACTCCATTAGGAGGGTGGCTTTAGCGCAAAGCTATGGATCATCGAGCCTAGATGCAGCAATAGGGGTCGTCCCGTACATCTTTTCCTCTTTCCCCCTAAGTATTTTTTCCTACGCAGCCACCGCGCCCATCCCGGATTAGGAGCAATAATTCTCCAACAAATTTTCGCCCCCCAACGCAACATTTTGAGTACCGATGCTCTTGAAGTAAAGGCCACCTTCCAATCTTGGCAAAGAGATTTTATCCCAAATGATTAAAAGGGATTTTTTTTTCATTCGATTTTCCTCCTTTCCAGAAAAATTTCCCGATATACTCCTCCATCTTTCTCATAATGCCCATGTGGAGCCGCATGACAAAGAAATTGATAAAATGGGAGACCGTTTAAGACAGCCTTAATGAGCACAGATTTGCCACCGCATTTAGCCGCTGTAACCCTGTGCCAGAATCTTGGCTTTGAATTTATCCAACAGAGAGGTAGCCGGGCCTCCGTTAAGGGAGCCTTTTTGGAAAATGGGAAGACCTGTGTACTTAAAGGAAGTCCAAGAAGAGGAGGCAAAGAACACCGAAACAGAGGAGATTGCTTGGAGGGCAAGAGGCCGACGTGTTCCAGCAATAGATGTGGCATTTACCTTCATCGAGCTTACTTCCGCAGACATCGTCACAATACCCATCCACCGCCTTTAAACTTTTCGTTAGGACCGAGGCGCCGCCGCAAGATGGAGTCACTGGCCATCAAAGCATGATTTACTCTTAACCCCCCCCTAGCTATACGTACCCAAAATTTCTTGATCCGTTGCTTCTTGTTCAAAAGAAAGCCGAGGAGCGTAGGCTTGAAGCACAAAGAGCGTGGGCGAGAGAGGACACCTTGCCCCGCCCCGGGAAGCCTTAAAGAAATCCGTTGCCCTCCCATTCACCAGGGAGCAATCCAAGGTTCTCTTATGCAAGCCCTCGAATCCAATTGATAAATTTAGAACCAAAAACCATACCTTTGCAGAGTATCCCAAAGAAACCTATGTCTCACCCCTCGTCGAAGGCACTTTCTGGTTGTCGAGCTTAATAACCTTCCTTTCTCTTTCCGAGCTGACCGGAGTGGATTGCCTCCTCGCACCAAAATGTAATTGTCAACAACTGCCTTCCCTTGATAAACCCCCGATTCTCCGGGATTATGTCGTGCGTAATGGTTTTTAAACGGTTTGCAATGACTTTAGTAATCAAGCTTATATCCTATATTACAAAGAGATATAGGCCTAAATTCATCGAAAGTGCTGGCCCCATTTTCCTTGGGGACGAGGCTAGGAATGAAGAGTTAGTGCCTCCCCCAATTTTATGACAGCTTTTGAGATTTCCCAACCATCCTACATAAGTCTTTTTCAATGAGTGCCCAACAAACCCGCGTAAACCCTCGGCAAGAACTCCATCCCCCGGGCCTCGGCGCCTTATCCGGCTCCATGGCAAAGAGAGCAACTTTTATTTCGAGTTAGAGAGACCTCTCGCTTCCAAATACTTATTTTTCCCCGGGGGAAATCAAAGTGGGAACTTCATTCACTGTGGTCGGGATTATACCCCAACCCCTCCTCTTCACTATACGTATTCTTAAAATGAAGAAACGCCGTCTTCTTTATGCTTTGAATGTCCGAGTGCTTGCCGGTCTCGCCTTTGATTTCGCAGATGGAATTATAATCTTTACGAGCCTGGGCTTGTTTATGAAAAAAGCGGAGTTCCTATCTCCGTCTCTTAATCCAAAGACAACGAGATTTGAGTCTCCAAAATTCTTCCTCTCGCCAAGCTAGCCTTATGGAGTTGTTGCCGAAGATCGGTCTCCTTGTCTAATATTTCTTTGGTAATCTCTTCATTGTCCACTTTCGAATGATGACTCACTAAACAGCTTGGATCCGTCGTTCCATGCCAGGATGGGGAAGGGACTTTACCCATCGTTTAATAGCACGAATCAAGCCTAATTTTTTCTTCCTGCATCGAGAAGGCCGACCCCTTCACCGGGAGCTTCCGGTGTTACCTACGAGCTTCATGAAGGACGGTTTCCTTAAACCAATGGGCATTGAACTGAAGGGGACAGGGCCGTGCTCTGAAGTTGGCCCTTAGCTCGAGCTTTATAGGGCGATGATCGGGACATCGAGGAAGGCAAAATATGCATACTCGCTTCAAGTCCATACAGTAAATGAACTCAGAACCGTAAAACGATCAAGTCTTGCCGCGATATGCCCCGGTCCCGCCTTTTATTGGACCATGTGAATTTACCGGGAGGTCGGCTTGATATCAATCATATCCCCAACTGGTGCTGCATCCTCCACCCACTCCTCGCCGGGATCTCCGACAAGCACCCGCCTCGCTTTTCGCAGAGAGAAAGAGTAAGGTTAAGATCACCGCCGACAATAATATTGGAAAGGTTTTCCGAGTCCGCCGTACCCTCCGATGCAGTCCCAACAAAGCTCTTTTCTCCCCCCTCCGCGCCGACAGCGGGCGTAGACATTGAAGAGGCAAAGAGCGTCCCGAGTGTCAACGTGCTGCGCCTTTAAAAGCCAATGAGTGTTGCGTATTACTTAACTTGACATATTTGTCGCCATTCCATATAGTGCCCAGCTCCCAAGCGCCCTCTTGCCGAAACAAATTTTTGCTTTCACTATTTTTCCACAGCTTTCTGCTAACTGAGAAAATCTTTTATCCTCCATTTTCGTCTCCTTGATGAGGAGAAAGTCCGGGAGATTCTGATCTTATAAGGCTTTCTAACTCGCTTCCTCTTTCATTCTCGCTTCCCAACCCCTACAATTCCGGAGACTAACTTCATTATTTGCTTTTGGGATGATGAGCACCTCGTTCGAGTCTCGTTTCGAGTCACTTTCGTGAGTGCTTGCCGTGAGTTTTCTAAGTAGTGGGATTACTTTCTGGGCTTATTCAGGTTGTTTCTCTGTTTCCTCTTTTTCTCGTGATCACTGGCCCCCCCGTTGGCCTCTCGTCGAGGATTGCGAGTCTCCATCTCACCTTCTTCTTCGTACTCCTCCGAGACTTGCACTTCCTCGTCTCAATTAGAAGAGTCTCTCTTTTCGATCTTTCTTCAATGTTTTCTACATGCTTTGAGGCCGAGGGAATCTCTTTCAGGTGGCAAATCCTCCTTCTCGCCGTTCGACCTCGTGGGTTTCTTCGTTTTCTCGAGCTTAACTTAGCAAACTTATTGCTATACCATATGGGGAGTTTGGACTACCCATCAAGCTTGAGAACCCTTTCCATTAGCGTTCCCCGATCTGGCCCTTGTGAGAAGTTTTATTTCTTTTTACCCTCGGTTCCATCTTTCTTCACCGCTCTTCCAAATTTTCCACCGTTTGACCTGACAGCCTTCGCAAAATGGCCATAAACATGGCATTTCCGACATTTAAACTAAGTTGCTCATAGTCCAATTTTTGGACGTGAGTCCAGCCTACCAACTCGATTTCATTGCCTCGTAAAGGCCGACCTCTAGATCCACTTCGACACAGACTTTCGCACGCTCATATTGGTCTTTACTATTAGCACGGTCAATAAATTTGCCTAAAGTATTCCCGATGTGCTTGAGGGACTCCCAATTCCAACAAGGTGACCCAGCAGATTAGGGAGCCGAACCCAAACAAAGTATTAGCGTAGGGACGTCGACCGCAGGGTCGAAGTCAGCGTCCATTTGTTAAACATGGGCCCCGAGGCCCCATAAAGTAGGGACCGTTCCGAAAATCAAATCCTTGTCCTCTTTATCCGAGAATTCGACCGAGAATAAACCCCTCCCACAAAACACAGGCGGGACTCTGTTTTTAATAAGAGGGTGACCTGGGCCGAGAAACCCAAAGGTTCCGTAGCTTTAGGAGGGCCAAAGGCCCTCGTAAACTCGGCCAACCAAGGCACATTCCGCTAACGAGAGGGCGACCTTGATCGGCCCCTCTAGCGGGAGCCAGATTACAGGGATGTCATCAAGCCTTTTTACAAACTTAGAAGCCTCGCAGGCTTTCTTCTTTTTGGCATGGAGGCGAGGAGTTTAATGAAAGCTTCCGGACGGAGGGGGAGGGCGGGGAGGGGGGGACATGGGCATCACCCAGGTCTCCATCACGTGCCCACGAGGCTGCTACACCGAGCCGACATCAGCTCAGGACCACCCGCGTCAGCAAAACTACAAGCACAGAAAATGAAGAACCGTAGGGGTGAAGGACCCCTTCGAAAACCGTGAGCAGTGAGAGAGATACCACGAGAGAGGGGCCGGTGGCGAAGCACCACCGAGCACCACGCACTTCGCCGGTCCAAGACAACAACAGCACCCCAGGGCTCCGGGAGGCCCCTCGAACCAGCTGGTAGGCGCAACGAAGCCCTCCACAACAATGGGCAAAGGCAAAGCAATGGCCCCCGATCACGTAGACCGCATCACGGCCAGTCAACCTCGCGCGCCCTCCCCAGATTTTTTCCACCTCCGTCAACAACACGTGCATCAATTTGGGGACAACGATGTTACTCTACAACTTGAAAACCAATTTTTTCTTGTTGAATGCATGTTTCTCGAAACTTTTGAGGTAATTGACCATCAAATCCTCCCTTATATTTTGAGAAATATAATCACACAATGAACATTAAAAATGGTCAATTTTATGAACGTTAATAATTATATCGGAATTAATGTACATTTAAAATTTTCCATGACCAACTACAGGTTATTCAAAGATAATGTTCTTCCGAGTGATAATGTCTTGCCTGGTAGCTGTGAAGAGGCAAAGAAATTTCTAAAAATGTTGGGTGTTGAGTACATATCATATCATGCATGTCCAAATGATTATATTCTATATAGAGGAGAATATGCAGACAAAGATATGTCTGAAATGTAGGCGTGACAGGTATGATAAATCAAAAAATAAGGATAAATCACGTGTTCCTCCTTTTACGATATTGAGGGACATATCTATAATCCCAAGGATTCAAAGGATTTTTCGTTGCAAAGAATTAGCTATGTTGCAGGGATGGCATGCCTTTCACAAAAGTGAGTTGGGAGTTATGTGAATCCCAACAGATTCAATAGCCATGAATCATATAGAGGATACATGGCCCAAAAAATTCAAGGATGAAGTACGAAGTCTATGAATCAGCATATCCATGGATGGAATCAACCCATATTCCCTCCAAAACACCAACTATTATGTTTTCCCTATAGTAGTGATCAATAACAATATCCCCCCATGGTTGTCCAAGAAAAATGAACATCTTATGTTGGCTCTCATAGTCCCTGGTAGAAGACAAGTGAATAATATGGATGTCTACTTACAACCATTGGTAGATGAATTGAAGGAATTATGGAATGGGATAAATGTATATGATGTATCAAGACCCATCGCATCATAGAGGAGTTTTGCGTTGTATCGCATATGTTCTTACAAGGCACATGATTATCCAAGCTTAGGAGTTTGCTCTAGTAAATTACATGTTTATTGATTTGTTTATATACGTAACAATATTCTTTCACATATTAGTTATTTAATTTGTTGTAATTGTTCTAATCTTCATGATATTCTTTAACGTGCCATGCATATTGTATAAAATAATTTTGCAGTTCTTGTAACAAAAGGGTATTTTGGATGTAAATGTTGTGGACCTTCTCTGAAAGCTAGATGGTCCAACGACCTACGAAAGCCATTGTATGAATGCTCCAGGGTATTCCTCCCAGAATAACCCCCTTTCAAAATAGCGACATCCTATTTCAATGGTAAACGAGAGAGAACCCAAAGGCCTCCAATAACGACACCAGCTGAATGGCTTAGATAATAAGAGAGAGAGAGAAGGAGAAGGAGTTCATAGAAATGTTCAATTCAAATTGGGAGCCCATGTTCAATGATCCAGAATTCTTTGACACCGATGTTGAGAAATTTCCCATTGGGATGAAAAGGAAATATATCTTTTATAACCTCCCATATTGGGAGCATCTTAATAATACCCACTTATTAGATCTCATGAATATATTTAAAAATGTTTCATCTTCTTTATGGAGGCACGTATCATTGAAACAAAGTTACGCATTGGCTATTAGGAAAGATATTATTACTTCAAAAAGTAAAAATAAACATTGGCCAAGACGATTAGAAAGTACAAGATCAGAGGCAGTTGGTCTCTCTAATTGGTATTTCAAAGAAGGTGATGTCCCATAGATTTTTAAAAAATATGATCTTTCTTTGGAAAAGGAATTTATAATGGGTGTGAGGGTGCCTTCTTCATATGGGTCTTCACTACAACGCTGCTTCACCATGGATGACCATTTTTCGAGTGAAATTGCATGAAAATTTGAATCTTCTAAGAGTACATATAATGTCAAAAGCTTGATTTTATCATTTTTATATTAATAAATTTTATCCCATGCAGGGATCATAAAACATAACTAATTTTTTATATTATTGCATGTGTTTATAACTTTGCAATGTCATTATCCTTTGTTCGTGTGTGGGTCTATGAAACATGACTTCCCCCGAGACCTAGGACATGCCATATCTAAATTATATGCATTTGTATGTTGGATCATGTCAAAGGAGATTCATGTGGCTAGCATTCCATGGTGGCATCAAGGGATAGTTGAGATTGTTTGTATGTTTGAGAAGGAACTGCCGACGTGTTTTATGGAATTGCAGGTTCATCTTCTAATCCACCTAGTATATGAGGTTGAATTAGTTGGGGCAATTTCTTGTCGTTGGATGTTCTTCTTGGAGAGGTACATGAAGAAATTGAAAGGTTTTGTTCGAAAAATGGAAAAACTCAACGGTTTTCTAGCATAGGGGTACATATCGTATGAGTATTTCTATTATGCCAGTGAGTACATCAATAAGATCAACAACAAACCATGTGTGATGATTTGGGACGATGAAAGGGATGAAGACAAAAGAAAAGGGGATCTGCTCCAAACGAATGGAAAAATGTGCATGATAAAGAGTAAGTGACTTATAATTTTTCAAATTTACACAAAGTAAATATTCATGTTGAACTTCGATATAATGTATATTTGGATCTCATATGTTCTATATGTCGGTTTTATTTCATCAGCGAATGCAGAAATTGAAGCAATAAATAAATTTGTTCTTTAAAATTTCGAAGTGACACAACCATGGGTCACATTGTACGAACAAAAGAGGATGAAATGGGATAGTGACAAGAAACAATTCAGATGGTTGAATGGTATAATTGTGCCTTATCCCAATCATTTAAAATAAAATATGCCAATTATATAACCCAACAGTTGGGTTGTTGACCAAGCCAGAGAGAAATATGGTGCAACCAGTCATTACCCGTGTGCTGAAGAGGATGCACTAAACATAGGGATTAGGGGCACCCACTCAGTAATAATCTATTTATGTACATTTTAAACTTAATAATGCACCTTTGAAATGTAACATCTATATTTCATATTTGAACAGTTGTGTTATTATAAGACACATGACCTTATGATTTTTTTACTTTTTTATAGGTGAATTTGTTCCCATATATGTGGGCATATGAACACCACTTTCGCACAAAAAATGTCAATGGTGGACACATGACACAAGATTGTGGAGTAGAATTTGAGTTTGATAAATCTAGTCAAGCTAGCCACTGTGATCAAAAGCTAGTACGAGGGACGTTAGGTTAAGCCGAAAAGATACAAGAGATCATTGAAGTGGATTTCTCTTCTTTCCAATGCGTTATTTTTAGGTGCAAGTGGTGGGACACATTTTATCAGAATAATGTAAAGGAAGATCGTGATAGTAGGATGATATGTATCAACTCTAGAAATATGTGGGATGAAGCTAAGGAGCCCTATGTTTTCCCCAAACACTGCAACCAGGTGATTTTTTACCTAGATGTGTTGGATAGGGATTGGTGGTTCGTATTGAGACATGACCCTAGATCAAAACATATTTTGAGAACAATAGTGTTATCATGCCAAGCGAGTTGGAAGATAATGAGGGTGATCATGAGAATCGAGAGTGTTAGGGTACATGTGTTATTTCATCATTTATACTTTTTAAGATGGGTTATTATAAAGAAGAGGAATTAACCTTATAACTAAGACTCTCTTTTTCAAAACATTATAATATGTATTTTGAATTAATTGGTTTGCATTGTGTTAATGTTAAAATCATTTCACTTGATAATTTTCAATTATATTGATCTCGAAAACAACGACGTACTATATCAAGTTCTTTTTTTTTATAATGTCAATTCCTAAAATAATACAACTACTTGATTGATTTAAATGTGTGTGAATGATATCTTCAAAATGTATACTGTTATTTTTGGTATGTAAGATAATAATAAAATAATGATAATTCTAAACATGAATTTATTTGCATAATTTTCAAAACTTTATTATGTTACAAAAATTCATATTATTCTAGATTTATTATTTTACAATTATTTATATTCATACATATTTACAAATTTACAAATTTTAACAAAATTTAATGATGACAATACATACAATTACAATTACAATTTTACAATTTCCCAATACAATTACAATTACAATTACAATTTTACAATTTTACATGCAATTACAATTACGATTACAATTTTACAATTTTACAATTGGGTAACTTCAAATGTTCTTTCTGTTCTACTAAGAGATTTAATATATTTAATAAAAAAAAATATCACATATCCTTATTTAATTCTTTCAAACCAAAAATAAATTACTCTAGCCCACTTATTGTCTAAGTATCTCAAACTAGCAACCACTTCTTAGTCCTAGACCACTAGATCTCAAGATTGCAAGAGACATTTAACTTCCATCTATCTATTTATCCACTCATGTAAAACAAAGGGAAACTCAACAAAGAAAATTTTATGCAAATTTAAGTAAATGTACCCTTTCTTTCATCTTTCTATGTTTAATTTTAAATTCTCGATTTTCCATTATGCAAAGTCTTCTTGTTTCTTTGAAAATAAGTCCCCTATCTCTTTTATTAATCATTTTTATGTCATGTCCTTTTTTTTAGGAAGAAACAAATTTCCAGTCATAATAATGGAACCAATTATTGGTGTAGTGTTCATAACTGAGGTTTTAAATACTTAGACAAAAAATACCTCATAATAATCAACATATACAATATTTAGTTAATGAATAAGGTCTCATCTAACACACTTATGAAACTTATAAGGTCAGAGAAAATTAGGGACTCCATGAACTCCCAACAACATTCTAAAATTTACATATTACAATAATATTCATATAAACAAAATTATTAGTAACCTAATAAACTAGAGGAAACATTCATTACAACCTAAAGTGTTCAATAAGGAAGAACCAACCAATATTTCATTATCTTGGTTCAAGAAACCAAATCCTTACACTAGATATATTTATCCACGAGATTTTTCTTATAGAGCATACTTATTTAATTCTATCCCTGCAAAAAGGTTGACCAAACACTTAAATGAATAAGAAGATATCCAAGGAATCTTAATCTTTCCTCACACATCCTTTTATACTGCATTGTAACCCTAACTATCATAACCACCCCACCAACCATTGATTGGTTAGTTATATAATAATTACTATTTTCAACTAATTACTCTTTACAATTCAAATATTTCTTAACAAAAAGCAGGAAAAGTATACAATTTGTTGCATAATGCAAAATGGTTGATGTGTGCCACACAACACTAAGTGTGTGATGTGAAGCATTGTGCATGCACTAGGACTTTCTTGCACACAAACCATATCTTCAATGAAAAACACATTCTTGAGTATTTATTCAAAACTTGCATCCTCCAATGTGATATTTATCCATCTTGTACATCAAGATATTACCTTAAACCAATTTGGTATTTGGAATGGATATGAGCCAATTCCAGGAAACTACAATAAAATGAAAGGTAATGTTATTATTCAACAATATTGGCAAGTTTTTAAGTTTTTTTTTTTTTTTTTGTTTAACTTGACCCACCGAGATTTGAACCTTGAATCTCATTGTTTACATAATACATCATATCATGGTCATCACCAATTGAGATGAGCAATCTTGAAAAGTTGTAGCAAAAAATATGTCCAATTAATCAAAATGTTGAAGGTCTTGTAAAATTTGTTGCACCAAGATGGGTTCTACAACTGAGAATAAGGGAGATGTTGTTATGTCAAATTAAAAAATAGTAATAACAAAAAAATTAATTTCTGTCATAAATAAAATACTACAATTTCCACCTGAATTTTACATCAACTTATATAGAGAGATAAATTAATTGAAAGTAAAATAAATTTAATTTACTTTTTAGAATGAAGGAGATATGCAATTCCTTCACTACTTAATGCAAAATTAATAGATTCCATGTAAAAAGAATATTTTTATCATATATGAATATATATATATAAAAAAGGCCCCAAGGGATAGCTCAGTTTATGGAGTTCCTATTGCTAAGTACCTAGCCTATAAGGAGGTCATGAGGTCAAATCTCCTTGAGGCTCTTAGGGTTAGGCCTTGCTAGTTTGGCTGGCTTGTAGACCCCTTTGGGTTGATCTACCTGGTTTTTCCCATGGATGTAGCGACCATTCGTGTCTGTGAACCACCCTAAAAAAATAAGAAAAAAAGGTGTGAACTATAAATAAAATATTTCAATGTCCATATTAAATAAACTAATTTTATATCAATTTTATATAGAGAATAAATGGTAATTTAAATTAATTTTGTTCTTATATTTTTACTTTGGGTGATGTGTTACTCATTTAATTCTTAATATGGAATTGATATATAATATTTTAAAAATATTAATAACAAAAATTGTTTTATATATTTCAATATGCATGTTGAGAAAAAGATTTTAACATCAAATATGTATAGGCATATAAGGAGTATGATAGATATAGAAAGACTGCGAGAGTTATTATTCCACTAATAGGGTTTTTATAGTTCAAGGTATAACAAAGGTTTTTAATTAATTCAATGTTTAATATAAATTTGACACTTAGCATTTCAAAAATATTAATAACAAAATTAATTCAATGTGTGTGTGTCTGTGGGTAGAGAGAGAGAGAGTATGCTACAAATATATGTTTTCTACTTCCTAATACAGAGAATGTGAATAATAAACAAAATATTTTAATACATGTTTTCTACTTCCTCATATGGAGAATGTGGATAATAAACAAAAAATTTCAATCCCAACTATGTATATGTTATATTAAACTAGTGAAAATAAAACAAGATTCTTATACTAAAAAACTTTTTAGTGTTTTACTCAAAATCAATATAGATCCATCTTTACTCTAGATCTATCAAGATCTTAGAGAATCGAATCTCTTTTTTTTTGTAAGCTTGACATGACTACATCTTCATCATGTCAAATATATTACCCTAATCGGCGCGGGAATTGAACATATGACTTCACATCAAGGAGTGCCTTAACATAGCACCCAATCACCATCTATCCAAGACCTCGTGGACAAATAATCAAATATATTGATGTGCAAATATTTCCTCAAATTTTGAAATCAAAGAGATTGACATTGTGAAAGATTTGATTCCTCTCTAAACTTGATAGATCCAAAATTAAGATGAATCTATACTTATAAATATTGATCCTAAATATATTTATATAATGTACATATTGCATAAATAATCATTACCACATAACCATTAAACATTTTTAAAAGACATAAATGAATTAAAATATTACATCAATGCATATCTATCCTATCTTATTCTATTCTATCTTATCCACCCCTCTTTAAATTGTCAAGTTAGTTCAATAAAGTCAATGATAATAAAAAATACTATTTAAAATAAAAATAAAAACCCATAATTCTAATTATAATAATAAATTTTTTATAATACAGTTAATAATATTTATAGATTTCCCTAAAAGCATAATAACATATCTTTAACTTAATAGTTAAGGTGGCTTGAAACTCTCATTGTAAAATATTAATTATTTCTTAAATATCATAATCAAAGTTTTATAAAAAACACTAATCATTATTCAATGAAATTTAGAGATCAAATTTGAAGAGTAAAAGTAAGGTTATATTTCAAATTAAAAAGTTAAATTGAATTTATTTAGCAATTGTTTTTCTTATATGAAGTCTGAAAATAATTTAAAATTTCATTTATAAAATAATTATTTTATAATTTATAAATTGTAAAATATTTAACAATATTATTTTCACAACATAAATTTTCAATTATCAAATTAAATTTAAATAATTAAAAATTATATGAATAAAAAACAAACTTCTTTGATTTTAGAGTTAGCTTAAAGCTCAAATCACATCATTCATAATTCTTATACCTTACCAAAATAAATAGAAAAAAAGATTTATCTTTTTGCACTCAATTCTTTCCATGGGTGCATCAGTTCATATGATAAAAGAAAAGTAACTAGAAAATTTCCACTCATACTAATTGAGCTTACCAACCAATCCATGGTACAATATTTCCACTCTTACTATTTAATTCATAATTTTTTTATCTTACCAAAATCAATAGAAAAAATCTTTATCTTTTTGCACTCAATTTTTTCCCCGGGTGCATGAGTTCATATGACAGAAAGAAAGTAAATCTTAATATTTGATTCATAAATCTTATATCCTCCCAAAATCAATAAAAAAAAGCTTTTATCTTTTTGCACTCAATTCTTTCCATGGGTACATGAGTTCATATAACAAATTAAATACTCACATGAACTGATACATTAACTAGGCAATCAATCCATGAAACAAGATTTCCACGCTTACTAATACATCAACTAGACAATCAATCCATGAAACAAGATTTCCACGAATGCTAATTGGGCTTTAACTATTCACATGAACTGATACATCAACTAGGCAATCATTCCATGAAACAAGATTTCCACCAATCAATTTAGGGAAAGAGATTTCCATCACAATTTTTGATGTTTATTCTTCTAAGAAAAGTTCTAAGTACTTAGTTGAAGCAACTAGTGGAGGTATGAGTGGAGATGGAGAGACTATTATGCCTATATAATAATTATAATATAGATATAGAGTGTTTTTGTAGAAGTTTATTTTTCAATAGATACATCCAATATATTTATGAGTCTCAAAGCAATTGGTTTATTTGGGGTTTAAGAAAAGAAGCAAAAAAGTACAATAATAAATGTAAATTCAAAAATTAAATTTTTAACTCTGGTATATAGCATAATTTATATAAATTGTCAAATTCACAATTTACATAATATAATTTATAAAAAAATAAAATAAGAAATTAAAATGAATTAAATAAAATCACATCTACATTTTAAACAATCCTTTACTATACAAGAGAAGACTATACATGTATAGAAGAAAATGGTTGATAAATCCAAAGAGAAAAGGGATGGATTATAAACACTTATTCAATTTGCACTCACTCCTTTGCTTTGAAGAACAAGAATACCTATATCCAATTCACTAATACTAATTATAGTTTCAATAAATAAAAAATAAGATATAATATAAATAAATAAGACATGCATACATGAGCTCTATAAATGTTGGATTGTATTACATTAAAAAAAAATATAAGAATTATTTTCTTGAATTGGGATGGTAGATGGAAGAAACTAAACATTTTTTTATTATTAAAAAAATTAAATATTATTTTATTTTTATTTTTATGGTGAAAAATTCTCAACATTCTTTTTTATTTGTGGAAAATTTTCAACATTTCTTTTTATTGTAAAAGAAAAACTGATTAATAATTAAAAAAAATTATAAAACTAATAACAAATACAACATTTATGGAATTTTCTTCACCCTTGAAATGAAAAATATAATATATTTTTTATTTAAATTTAAACAAGTATTTATTAATATTGATTTTTATTTGCATGGAAAATATTATTTTACCCTTCTATAACAGGCTAAAAGGTTCTTGCCTAGCAATGACTGCTTCAATTTTGATCTCTGACATTAAATAAATTTAATAACTTTATTATCAAGAATTCAAAGTTTTAATTTAATTTATTATTTGATATTCATAAACATATTGAAATTATTTAATGACATCAAATATAATTGAATATTTACTGGCAATAAAAATATAAATATAGTGAATGTTCTTGTGTTGAAAGTTTTTTCAGGAATATTGTGTGATTTGGTTGAGGTGTTAAACAGCAATAAAAATAAATAGACAAAAAAAAATATGACTTTTGAATGAAAATAATGAGAATGTTAGTTATTTAATGAATAATAATAATTAATTTTGAAAAAATAATATTAAATAAAATAAATTAAATCAAATAAAATAAATAAAAATAATAAAATTAGCTAAAAGGGAAAAAGGAGTAAGGCTCAGGTTAGTTTGAAATGAAGGATGAAATTATTTAGAATAAATTGAAAAAATTGTAAATTCTGATCGTGAAAATAAAATAATAATGTAATAGATTATAGTCAATAGTGTACTAAAATAATAAAAATTGGATAATTGATTATATTAATTTAAATAATAATGAAATAATAAATTATTAGATTTCGTCATTGGAAAATTATTTAAAAAAATGGATTAATAAATAGTAGGATAATAGAATTTGAAATAATAAAATATGATATTTCGTCATTGGAAAGATATATAAAGATGAATGGATTAATAAATAGTATGATAATATATTAAATTAAATAGTATAATAGATTTTTGGGCAACTTAAAAATAATGTAATATAATAATATATAGAATTTTAACTTTGAAATTAATATTTAAAATAATGTAATAGAATAACATATAGAATTTCAATTTTGAAATTAATACTAAAAAAAATGTAATATGTAATTTTGAGCTTAGTAATTAAATCTAATAATGAAATACATGCAAAAAGTAATTGATAACAACTATAGAATGTTTGAACAAAAGCTATCAATTTCATAAATTTAATAATGAAACATATTTGAATATGTCCAAGTGAAATAATGAAAAGAATCAATGGACTAGATAATTTTGAAGCAAAATAAAGATAGAGACATAGATAATTTTGGATGAAACATTAACCCCAATATCATAAACAAGACCAAATAAAGAGAACAAATTGCATGTCTAGTATCTTTATATTAAATAATGTACATATATGATATAAATAAAATAAATAATTTTTTAAAATCCTAATTATTG
Source organism: Pinus albicaulis (assembly GCA_034641835.2). Classification (NCBI taxonomy): domain Eukaryota; kingdom Viridiplantae; phylum Streptophyta; class Pinopsida; order Pinales; family Pinaceae; genus Pinus; species Pinus albicaulis. The sequence goes on along the minus strand of CM076583.1, from coordinate 913,290,092 downwards.
TAACAAACTATTTATTTAACTTTAAATTTATACTCATCTTAATTCAGAGGCAATAAGGAGGACAAATTACAATGTCTAGTATCTTTATATTAAATAATGTATATATATATATATATATATATATAAATAAAATAAATAATTTTTTAAAATGCTAATTTTTGTAACAAACTATTTATTTAACTTTAAAATTATACTCATCCTAATTCACTCGCAAGGGCAATAAGGAGGACAAATTATAATGTCTAGTATCTTTATATTAAATAATGTATATATATGATATAAATTAAATAAATAATTTCTTAAAATGCTAATTATCCTAGCAAACTATTTATTTAACTTTAAAATTATACTCATCCTAATTTACGGGCAAATAAATAATCTATGGTAGAATTTTTATGTTTGAAAAATTAAATTATTGTGAAGTATCACATGTATTCTTAATCTTGTGGCAAAGAATTCCTATGTAGTATATGTAATATGCAAATTTGGTGGCAAAGAATTCCTATGTAGTATATGTAATATGCAAAGTTGTTGCTTAGTACCGCCTCTTATGCAAAAAGTAATCAATAGAAATTATTGAATGTTTGAACAAATTCATAAATTTAATAATGAAACACATTTACAAAAGTAATTAATGGACAAGATAAACTTGGAGCAAAATAGAGATAGGTGCATAGATAATTTTGGATGAAACATTAGCCCCAACATATCGTTTATTATAAAAGTTAAGACTTTATCGAAATGTGCTTGTGCATATTTTATTCCATCTTTACCTTATGAGACATGAGACTAAATAAGGAGGAGAAATTATAATGTCTAGTGTCTTTATATTAAATAATGTATATATGTGATATAAATAAATAAAATATTTTTTCAAAAAACTTATTATTGTAACAAACTAATTATTTAATTTTAGATTTATAAAATTTATTTATTTTTTTTATTTTTTTGGAAGAAAAAAAACGATTGTTTATATTAAATTTAACAGACCAGTTCAGAAGTTGATATATTTTAGCACCAAAGTGGTGGAAACCAGTTGTACAAGAGAAAAACTCATAGACATAAGATGTTCAATACAAATGAAAAATTCTCCCATATGCTTAGGGACCAAAATAGAATACACAAGCCACCAGGATTCCAATAAAAAACAAACAATGTTCTAACAAGGGACCAAAACTGAAAATGTGAACCACATGGCTGAGGCAAAAAAGAAAAACACAAGCCTTAGATCAGAAAAGTAACCATGACTAGGGAAGCTAATAGAAATTTGTAGCAAGTAGACGACCTTCTCTGAACTATTGAACCTGAATATGCCCAAACTGGAGGAGAAAACCCTGTTTTGAAAGGGAGTAAGCCTTGTTATTTGCCTCCCCGTAGATATGATGGATAGGAGGATCCTGAAGGCGTTTGAGAAGGTATTGCACCCTATGAAACCAAGAAAGGAGAGCAGACGGTTGGAAATTGGAGTGGCTCGTGATTCCACCCATGACAGATTTTGCATAACCGTAGATGTGAAAACTTTTTAATTGTAGATTTAACACCACCCAAAGAAAGCTCCAGAGGGAAAGGAACTCCTCCCTCATGTTTGTACCTAATCTGCCATTCCAACTGATGCATAAACATTAATTTTGTTCCAGTTTTATCCAAACACCACATCCACAACAACCTTGCTATTGTGCACCATCAAAGAACCTGTTGGGATGGAAACGGTGTGGGGCCAAAGACAAATGGAGAGGTCTCTAACCTGGGTAGGATGAGAGGGAAGAGTGTCAAGCAAAGAAAGGATGGACAGGTAGATTTTGTATTGGAGAAATTTGTGACCTTCAAAAATGAACTTATTTTTGGCCAGCCACACCTCCATGAAAAGGAAGAAAGGTAAGGATCAGGATCCAGAGTCCAAATTACCCCAAGATTCAATACACTAATGAAAAGAGAGAGGCCTCCAATCATGCACCTGCAAGCAAACTAAAAACTTGGACTAGATATCCAAAACAAAAGGACAATGAAAGAATAGGTGCATGACTGATTCAAACTCAAGCTTACAAAAAACACAACATCCAAGCCCATGGAAACCCCTCTTGATCAAATTATCCCACGCGAGGACCTGGTTTTGCATAACCAGCCAAACAAAGAGGATAATCTTGATAGCAATGGGGCGATTCCATAAATTCTTGTAAAATGGCGAGTCCTCTGGAGAAGTATTATGGATCAAGATGTTATGATAAATGTCAGCGAGCATAGGGGAGGACTGAAACAACTTACCGTACCAGATGATCCTGTCAACTGACGGATGTAGACAAAAACCGCCAAATTTGAGTAGTGGGAAAACGGTGTCCCATTCATCAGCAACCCTCCCCTCAAGTCCAATTGTTGTGATGTATTCCAGATTGGGCAACCTTTCTGCCAATTAGAGATAAATTGAGAGACCATAAAAAAACCTTTATGTGCCAACGCATGCTGCAGATGGAAATCAAAAGAGAACTCCGCTATCAACCCGCGAATTTGTTCAATGCCTAGCAAGGAAAATTTTAAGGATGGAAGTTTGTCTTACAATTTAGAAACCTTGGCGAATCTTACTAGTCCCTAATATGCAAATTGTAAAATGTTTGGAAATGTTTTTGTAAAAATATTTAGATTTGTAATTATTTTATATTAGTTTGTATAAAATTTTGGCGATTTTTAGGGTAAAATTATTTTATACTATAAAATGTGGGCAAATTATTTTTAGAAAAAATGGAAATTGGTGAATCTTTTTTTTGGAAAAAACATGGAAAATTATCCCTCATGCGAATATTAACCCCTAAAATTTTCCTTGGTGCCTAGGTAAATTTGTTGTCCATTTCCGAAATCCCAAAACAGACGGCAAGCAAAGAGGAGAGCAACCCTCCTGACACTTCTCCAAATGAGAGAGCCTTTGCAAGAAGAGAGGGATCAAGATCTGAAGAGGGAGATAAGATCCAGGCTGATATTATATTTGGCCCGAAAAAGATAAGGCCAAGTGCATGTTCGCATGGCTGCCCTCCAGAGGGATTTTATAAGAAGAGCTTGCGTGAAGGTGGATATGTCCAGGAGACCCTAGGCGCCTAGCCATTTAGGATGCATGATCAAATCCATATTGTAGAGAGGGAATTTCCTTGATCCCCTAGCAGTCGACCAGGGTAAGTTGGAGATGATGGATTTTATGGAGGCAACAATACCCACTGGAACGTAAAAGAGGTAAGCCCAAAAGACAATTAATTGTTGAAGTACAACCTGGGCAAGAATGTAACGGTCTCCCAAGGAGAGCCATTTGTGTGACTAGGTGTTCAACCACTTTTTATACTTGTCCAAAAGCCAGAACCAATATTTGGAGTTGTATCCACATGGCTTAAGACTGAAACCAAGATATTTGAAACCATTTGATATAGCAACAATATTCACCTGAAAGAAGCCAGCGATGATATCCATATAATTTCCATTCTTGGGGTGGCGCCATAGTGGAGAAAGATCTAGTGAAAAGCAGACCATTTTGCTAGGGAGATGATGCCAAAAGCCATGACTTCTTCCACAAAGAAAGAGTGGCTGACATAGATGCCTAGAGACATTTGGATGCCATCGAAAGCACCAAATATGTGTGCCTCCTTGATACGAATGCTAATGTCATCCACAATCAAAATGGAGATTAGGGGAGAGAATAAACAACCTTGGCGGAGGCCACGACCAACCCAAAACAAATCAGTGGGCAATCCATTAATTAAGACAACAAACCAAACTGGAGAGATGCAAGACATGATCCATTGAACATTTTGGACAGAGATTCCAATCTTAAAAAGCACAAGGCGGATGAAGGATCAATCAATACAATCATAGGCTTTGTACAAATCGATATTCATTATGGCAACATCCAGTTTTTTGAGGCGAGTGGAGTGCAGACATTCTTCTGTGGTGGCAATGGCATCGTGAATGAGTGTTTCAGGAAGAAAACCAGATTGTTCACAAGAGATATGCAAGGAGAGAGAGGTTGGAATGCAATGGGCGATGACCTTGGAGATAATCTTAAAAACCACATTACATAAATATATAGACAGAAATCCATGAAATCGACAGGGTGAGTAGATTTTGGAATGAGGGCTAAGAAAGTAGAGTTGATATACCCCAGGATTCTCCCAGAAGTTTAGATTCTTCCACAACCATGAGAAGGTTTTCCGCCATCAAATCAAAGAAATGGACGTACATTTCAGCAGGCCAACCATCTTGTCTAGGACTTCTGTCCTTTGCAAATGATTTAAGAACCACTAAGAGTTCTTCCTTGGTAGCAGGCTTACTCAAATTCCCATTGGACACATCATTGAACATGTGAGGGAACAACTCCACTGCCCAAAATGGATCTAAGACCCTGACATCGTCCCTGCACTTGTAAAGGTTAGAGAAGTAATATATTGCCTCCCTAGAGATATCTTTCTGGGAATGAATCGACAATCCATCCTTGGACTAAATTTTCCAAATCGAATTGTGATTTTTCCTGCAATTTTCAAAGTGATGAAAAAACTTTGTATTGTGGTCCCCTTCATGTAGCCAAACCACCCTACTTTTGAGCTTCCATGAGATTTCTTGTATTCTGAGAATATCAAATTTCTAACTCTCAAGAGAATCCAGAAGAGCGAGAGTGTGGGATCTTGGATTACAGGAAGCCATGGAAATGTGAATAGCTTCGATTTACTGGCAATAGGAAGAAGTTCTGCAACCATTTTTTTCTTCTTCCGCTTCTCCCAATTCATGGTACTGATTTTGTGCATCCTCATATTTTGGGTGAAGAGAGAGGATGCCCATCCTGCAGCCAAAAATTACAAACCAGCTCCTGGTATTCGAGATCCTCAAGCCAAACCCTGTTAAATTTGAAGGGGAGACCCTTTCAAAATAGCTCTGAATGCCAAGAGAGAGTAATGGGGCAGTGGTCTGATAAAGAGTCCATGATGACCTAAGATTTAAGATTTCCCAGAAGCTCCAATACACTTTCATGTATGAGGAAGCGGTCTAATCTTTTGCCCACAAATGCGTCCCTCGTCCTATGATTGGTCCAGGTTGGAGAAAGGGGGCAAGGTGCAATGTCGACCATATGAAGATCTGAAAAAACCCAAGACAATATTTCAGCTAAGGGGTCAAGACCACTGTGAGTTCCCCAACATTCAGCGCAAGACATAGAGACATTCAAATCAACAATAAGGATGAGATTACACAAAGGCTTAAGTGTGAGTGCAAAAGGTTCCTGAAATTTTTATTTTATTTTATACTTTTAAGTTATGATTAAAATTGTGAAAATATTATTTATGGTAGTGTTGACTTAAATTGATTAGCCATGGAAAAATATGAAGGGAAACATGAGTGTAATATATTTCTTTTGTATGTTTCTTTTGTTTTTTAAATGGGTTAGAATTCCAACTTTTTTTTTTGAAAAGAAAATATTAATTATGGAAAAAACCATAAATTTGAAAAGAAAAAAAAATCAATAATTAATTTATAAGGACACTTCCCCAGTGTTTTTTATTTTATTTTTATTTTTTGTAAATAAATTTTATTTCTGAAAATTCGATTTTAAACCCCATAAAATTAGTGATCTACCAATCAAAAATTAGAAATTCAATTTTTTAAAATTCAAAAAATAATTTTCAATTTCTAAAAAATAAGTTAAATATTTAATTTTACCAAAAAATTGTAAATTAATTAAGATTCAAAACATTTTGACCTAAAGTACCTTAGGCACGTATACAAACTCATTACAATATACTTTTCCAAATAGAATAAAATATCTAATATAGATAAGTACAATGAACATCTCTCAAAAATAAATCTGTCAAACGTTTGTCAAACATTCAGGAATTAAGGAGAAGTTCAATATGGAAAGCAAAGATAATGTCAAAAATACTATTACCTCCAAGTTTAAGAACAAGCTCTGGGAGGATCAGGAGCTGGAGGGTAAAAGGAAGCTAAGATACTATAAGGGGATGATCAACTAGGGTAAAAGGAAGCTAAGATACTATAAGGGGATGATCAACCCCACCCTTGATAATCATAATTATCTCTCGGTGTTGTCAAGCACTAAGAAAAAAATGAACATCACTAGGATAAGAAGTAATTCCCATGAGCTTCGGAGTGAGACTAAGCGGTGGTCTATTCCCAAGACTCCTTGGAACGATAGAATCTTCTAGATTTGCAATTCTAAGCAGGTGGAAGATGAAAAGCACTTCCTTTTAGACTCTTCGAGTCTTACTCACATCCACTCTCAATTCCCTAACATTTGCCACTTTTCCAAACTTCTTAGCCTATTAAGCTAGTCCACCTATAGCAATCTTGGAGCACTTATTTCTGTTCTCTTTGATTAAAAATATAAAGTAGATTAAGAAGAATAAGATTAAAAAGAAAACACAAAACAAAACAAAACAAAAAAGACAAAAATATAATAGAAATAATGGAAAAATTCTTCTTTCCGTTAAACATTAAAACTGCCACTGACCTGAACTCCTCTCAATATACTAAAAACAACCCTCACTTAGAAATGAAATTAAAAAATAAATCCTCACTTAGAAATGAAATTAAAAAATAAAATAATAAATATTATTAGTGCGAAACAATTGGCTTTCCTCCCAAGTTTAAAAGTAAAATAATAAATATTACTAGTCTGAAACAAATGGCTTTCCTACCAAGTTTCAAAGTCACAGTTATCTCCGGAGAACGCGCAACCCTAAAACACGACGGCTTAAATAACGAACAGCGCGCAATCCCTTAACTTTCTTTCTATATTTCTCTCTTGCTCTTCTACCACATGCCATATCCTCGGCTGTCAAGGCTCTGTTTTCTTTTCGAGGTGTGCTGCTTACTCTCCTCCTCACTCAATTCTTTCGTCCATGGCTTCCTCTCATAATCCTAATGGTAAAGCTATCGGCATCGATCTCGGAACCAATTACAGCTGTATGGGTATTTGGCGTGGTGATCATGACATAATCGATATCATTCCCAATGAACAGGAAAATGGGGATGCAGATAAATATCAATTAGCAGAGAAGTTGGAGGACGTTAGAAGGTTATGTAGAAAGATGGACAAGAGCCAAAAGGGGCGGGCAACTTGTGTCAAATTCTAAATCATCTCGTTCAGTTTCCATTTTACCTTTATGAGTCTGCTAAAACATTCCTGTCTAGTTTGTTACAGACCAATATTTAAATTTTAATGTGCTTATATCAAATATTGTATATGCCGTTACATAATGTTGTAACACTGGTACATGGTAACCGTCATATTTTTGGAAACTTATGTCTGAACAATCAAGCTTCTGAATTGTGATATTGTGGTGTGATTTCAAATGAGGTCCATTAAATCTTTTAACTGAATTTCCTGGGATTTAGCATGATATAACAGACTGTTTTCCTATTTAATCAAGTACAGATATTCGTGCAACACGGCAAAACTTAAAGGCACATTTGTAGTTGGATAATAGCAAAATCAAGACGTTGGAAAGCCTAAAAACGAAGAGCGTTTAATCATGTCCACTGTACCTTTATTGGCATGTTTCTGTACTTGCATTCAGGTTGACATTAAAATTAATGGTTGATCTTATGAATGCAGGAGTTATTGCAAAGTCAAGTTGCTCATTTTTTTGGGGCCCTGGTGGCATGATAAATTAGCATAAATCAATCTTATTTTAGCCATTGGTTTATGAAGGTCAAAAATAGGAAAAAAACAATTCACTACCCAATTTTAAACCCTTTAATACTTAATGGCTTTCAAGCTAAGATAAGCCTATGTTAATAAATTATTGTCTTGGAGCACATGCCTCATTTTCCATATAGACATTGAGACTATTTCCTTTAGTTTGTACTTAGAGAATTTGGTAACCAACACATTCTCTTGCCTTCTATGAGATTGTAATCAATCTTGCTACACTTTTGAGGGTGGTAATACTTCAAGTTAGAAGTTTATATCTAGCACACGCTCATTCAATTGTTAATATATAGACATGCTCTGGTTGAAGCTCCAAGATTTTGGAGAATTTTAGTTGGATTTGTTAATGGTTTCTTATTATTTTTCCATAGTAACCAACTTCCTCTTTAGGCACTATATTTTTATATAGTTGCCAACCTTTTTTAAGCAACCACTTATTTTTCTGTTGTAAATGAATCATTTGTCAAAATTCTGAATGCAATCAGACAAAGGAAATGTGTTTTCCCCAATCACAGAGAATACAAAAAAATTATGTGGAATCATGAACAGTCACATATACACAGGCAGCGATACACATGAGAGGAACAAATTCTTTTTTATTCCATCACTCTCTACATAATGAAAATTACAATGCTTATATCAAAAATGGCCAAAGCCTGAAAACCTAATCTATTCAACGCTGCTTCAATGCTGTGAATAGACATTCAACAACATTCGTCCTTTGCCGTCAAAAGACCCACTTTCTGCATTCAATCGGCACGTAGGCCATATTTTGCTTTACACAGGAAAACACATAAAACACATTCAAACACACAAAAGGGTAGACTTCAAATTCTATGCAATATGGTTCTAGTCCACATCGCATCCGCGCTGATCGGCGAAAATAACTTTTAGCTTTCGTGCCATACTTCAACTTTGCGACCTGCGATATGCGATAGTGACGTGGCACTTATCGCATCGCAACCAAAATAACTTAACCTGCAGCGGTTTGGCGATAAACTTAAAACTTTGTGCATGCGATAACGATATCGCATCGCAAATCAAATAACATAACTTGCGGTTGTTGTAAATGTAAGTGGTAAAACTTGCATTGTGTGAAATGCGTTGCCCTCCTGAGCTTGACACACGCACCCTCTTGCGATCGCATCGCAAACAAAATAGAATAACTCGTGGGCGGCATAAAGTTAAATGGTAAAATTTGTGAAGTGCACTTGAGGTTGTGGGTCCCGCCGATATCGCATTGGTAGGGAAATAACTTAACTATGGAAAGGCTTTCAGGTAAATGCTAAATGTTGTGAAATGCGATGCAGGCAAAAATAAAAGGTAAGTCAATGTGGTGGTTGGGAAATAAATGCAGAGTTAAAGGCTCAGGTACTCTGTTTGTTGTGTTGCATGAAAACGCCTACGGCTCTTGGATCTGTTGTTGTCATTCTTTGCTCAAAAAAATTATGAAGTGTGGGATGCGCCACTCCTTATTCATGGCGATGGTTGGGAGTAAAATTCCAAGATCATTGTATATGCCTTCTCCGCCATAAAAAAATATTGCCACTTTGCTCTAGACGTCTTAAGTTCATGATGATTCATCAATGCTAACCCAATTAGGTATCTCTTTCTCTTCTGCAATATATTTTATGTACATACCTTTCCCTTGTTTTGATTTGTGTTTTCCTATCCACTCGGACCCTGTTATGTTACCTGGACTATCGAGAGGTGCATCGAATGGATTGCGCTACCATTGTTTTTCGTTCCCATTTTCCAACGTATTGGTTTAGCCAATGGAACAGACAATTAGTGATTATGGCCTATGTTTCGACTAATTGATGGAACCAACCATGCCAAAAAATTAAAATGTAGTGATTATGGAAAGATCTGGGCACAGATAAAATGTCATTCACTAAGCAACAAGCTTCCTGCACAATGTTTCTGAATAAGGGTTATCATTGAGCATAGTTGGAGGGTCATATGAATAAGCATGATGAGCATACTTACGTAGAGATAATTCTCAGCAACCTTTGCATTGTAAATACCCTCCTGTGGATTGGGTAGTTGTCATATTTTAAGCATATTCAAGATATTAGTGGGTTGGTGGCAGAAGTATTCACCGAACTTTTGCAGAATGAAAACCATGAGAGTGAATGAACTAGAACTTAGGTTTTAGAGAAGGTTATTTCTACAGTTAGATTATTCCCTATAGAAAGAAAATGATGGGTTAAGAAAAGAGTCAAAGAAAACTTCTTTGTAGCCAATAAAACGTTGAAAACAAAGACTAAATTATAAGGAAACTTCTATTAACTAAGCCCTTAGTGAAGTATCACTTCAATGGATTATTATGGTAAAATAGGTGTAGTTTTGACATTAAATTCTGTGATGGATTTGGTATATGGGTTAGTGAAAATATTCCTTTATATTTAATATGGGTTAGTGAAAGTAATATTTTATATATAATTGTTGCTTGTGTTATTTTGATGGTGTGAGAATCAATTCCAAGTTATAGCTTTATTAACTTATTCAAATTTGCATTCTCCATTAGCAATTGATGAAATCCAACAACCAAAGAATTTCAACCATTCATTTAATTAATGGAATGAGATCAATGACTATAATGATAGGGATGTCACATATTTTTAGTCAAATTTCTATTTCTATTTCTTGTATTTTATGAGTAATCAACAACATCTAAAACAAACCCTTATACAATAATTAATGGATGAATTTGGGCCATATGGCTGTCCTACAAGCCATATCCACCTCCAATAATCCATACAAAATGGTTTCATAGGGTTATGAGGTCACACACAGTGTATCCTATGCATGGGTAGTTATGGCTTGTGTCTCAAAGTTGCATGCATTGTATGTTGCATTGTATGACTGATGTACTATTTCTACTGAACATCCATTACTTGGGAAAATGGTTTGGTCTCTCTCCCTTAACCATAAGTTGATTGGTTGGTTGGAGATGGGCATAGGATGGCTTAAATTAATTATTAAATGCATGCTTCAACGTTTCCTTTTAATCTTTTGGCTGCCTTTTTTTCACAATTACAAGATGCTCAATAACGTTTCTTCATTGAGAATTTGTCTTATTGTTATTTTATTCAATCTATTTCACAATGATTTGAGAGTTAGGGACCTAAACAAGTGTCTATTTTAAAAACCTGTGTATGTTCAAGCTTTACATATAGCCTTATAATGATTGTAGAAAGGCATTAGATTTATGACTATTGTTTACCTTAAAATTTTGAGTTGATTCTTGAGCCTATAGATATGAAACTTGGAAGTGAGGGATACATTTTTCTTTTTTATTATTAAGCATTCGATCAAGTGAAGCAACATTATCCCTGGTATTATTTAGAGCTATAGATTTTATAAATTGTGAATTTTTTTTTGGTCATGGAGAATGTAATTAGTTCCAACAACCCAAGTCTACAATAGAGTATTTTAATTCTAAACAAATACAAAAATGTTGGGTTACATATTTGAAAAGAAGAGCTCACACTACAAGTTCCATTATAATGGGGATGTAATTGCTATGCTAGAGTGAGTTCCATTCCAAATAGTGTTGTAGTACTTATTTAATTTGAATTAATTATGGAAAAGTGGTTTGCTATTACCAATTGAAATACCACTAGTCATGTTAAATATTGGATTCTTTCATTCTTACCAATATTTTGATTTGTATTGATTGCAATTTACAATATGCAATGTATGCAGAGTAATTGGCCTAGAACCATAATATCACAATTATAATAGAGTTTGCTTACAAAAACATGACAATATCTCAACATGATCATCTTGTTAGATTTAATTTAGCTGGATACCAATTTGTAAAGGATTTTCATTGAAGGCAAAAATCTTAGTGATAGAGTATTTGCAGAGTCTTGGTTTTTTGTTTGTCTTGTTACTTTTGTGTTTCTAGGTTGATTGGTGTAGGTTACAATAGAGAGTAGGTTATGTGTATGATTTTTAAGAGTATAAACACTTACTAGTGAATTGAGAACATAGGTCTTGTAGCCATCCTAGCATTGATATCTCTATATAAGTTTAAGAACCAAAAAATAAATTTAATTTGAGAAGGTATCAATATTGGTGAACTGAGTGGGATTTAAGTCCCTCATTTAAGGATCACTTTGCATGGAATAAGATTTTTTTACTTTTACTTTTGAGAAGAAATAAAAAATAAATTTTTATTTCTTCTTGTTGCATTCACCTCATTCCATCTCACGACATTTTCACACTGGATGATGAAATAAATTCACCCATTTTGCACTAATGTACCTATTGATTCAAGACATGTTCACACAAGTTTTCCCAACAAAGAATCACCATGATTTCATTAGTAAGATGGTTCTAGAACAAATAATCGATGTGGATGATATCGAGATCAATAGAAAACATGTAGGGTCTCCTTCCACTAATGAACAATAAATTGAACCAATGGTTGGGAAAAATTCTAAAGGCGTGATGAGAAGTTAAAAGATAAAGAATAAGTTATTGATTGATGAGTGTTCCTATAACACTAAACAACACCTAGATCCTTCTCTTTCATCTCCACATCTTGATGAGTATGGAAGCACAAGAGTAGAGGAAGAAGATGTAGAGAAAAGAGGAAAATTATAGGAAGTGGCTAATATGATTAGAGAAAATAATTAAATAATCTATAACCATTGTATTAGTAATGTCATAACCCATCAATAGTTTGTGAAAGTTTTTGAATTTAAAGAGAATTTTAATAGCTCTACTGGAAGTGCTATGCATTGTTGCTAGAATAGATAGAGGGAGCTCATTATGAAAAATAAATTATTTTCCAATATTTATGCTTCAAAGTCAAATGTATGCCACTACTATCAATAAATTGGTTTGCATCAGTTGGGTCTCATGTTTCATTTTCCACTGTTGTAATTTCTTATTCTAGATTGGAGAAGTGATATCTATCATGATAGTGATAACACAAATGAAATGACAATTGATTGCAGCCTCAGGACATTTTCATTCAATATAGGTTTATGCTCAATCGATTCCTTAGGACCTTAGGATTATTTTTTTTTGAATTAAAAATTCAATGCTTTGAGTCAAATTGTTTCATTGCATAAGGGATGTGTGATTTTTTTAGTCAAGGAACATGATGAGCTTGATAATTGATTTATTTTTCTCATCTATTTTTTTCTTCCCTAAGCTTGATCATCTAAAACCTTTCGTTATTCCCATTCAATCATATTCATACAATTTTATCCCCTTCATTCATACTTGGAATTTCATATTTAATATGTTATTTTTCCTTAACATAATGCATGAATTTGAATATTTAGAATTTTTACTAGTTTTTGTTTCAAGCTAAGGGTTATTCCAATATTGATTTTGTTGAGATATACATCTAGAATAATTATGATTGATTTTGTCATCCAGTAACATGTTGAAGAGTTTGTCATTAGCATGAAAATGATTTTTTGTTACATAAAAACACACATTTACCACTTGTCGATGAATCATGTGGTGTGTCATGATAGACTCAAAATCGAGTATTTTTTATATGCATCTAGGATTTGTGATATTTACACATATTTTCCTTCAATATCACAATAGTGCACACTTCCAAGACCTGTGGTAGTGAACCTAGGATGCAATTAAACTACCATTTACCTATTGGAACACTTTCATTTATTTATGAAAAAATATCTCTATGCTTTCCTCTCCTTATTTGTAAATAAAGGCTTCTAAAGGATAGAGAAACCATTTTGGAAATGTTAATTAATTTTCCTAAAAATTGGGAAACTATCCAATAAATTATATTTTATTATAATTATATATATAAATACTTGAGAATGGCTTGGGTTCATGACTAAAAATCAAAATTAACAATTGATCCTTTAAATCACAATTACTAAGTTTGCTTGCTTGTTGAGTTAGTTTTTAAGAGATCATCTAGAGAGTTATGGAGTAAGGGCTCACTCTTGCAACCTACAACTGTTGATAGTATCAACATTTTTTTTTTAATGTGGTTCACAGACATTGAGTGGTCGCTACATCAACAGGAAAATCTGGGCAGATCAACTTGACAGGATCTACCCACCTTCCAAACTAGCAGGGCCTAACCCCAAGGGCATCGAGTGACCATGTGACCTCCCGATTAGTGAGGTACTTAGTAATGGGAACTCAACCAATTGAGTTATCCCTTGGGGTTTGTTGATGGTCTCAACATGCTTAATCTTTATGGTATCTATTTTGGCGGTCTCGACATGCTAAATATTTCTAGTATTTACATCATTTCTACAAAATCAATATTTCTAGTATTTACTTTATTTCTACATACTCAATATTTCTAGTATTTACTTGATTTTCAACATTTTGGTATATACAATTTTGGTTCTTGTTATGAATAGAATAAGTGGTGTAGTGATTTAAATTCAATTCTTTGATTTTTTATTGCTATTTTATTTTGATGCTTTTATTTGTTCTTACAAAATAATATCTAACTAATGTAATCAACAAGTCATAATGAGTTACTCTCGACAAAATGGAAAAAAGGATTTAAGTGTAATTTAACTACATTCATTTTTTTACAGTAAATCTATAAATTCACAATGTAATAGCTCTAGGGTTACTCTGGACTACATTGATTCAAGAGTTTAGATTAATTTGATGTTTTCAATTCCTTTATAAAAATTATGTAAAGCGACAACTTAGAGACCCTTAGATAACTTCCCATTGAATTCTTTAATTTATAGACTAATGAAAATGATGTGTTACAACAAATCAAGGTGTTCAAAGGCTCATAGTTTGTAGTAAAAAATGATTTATGTATATTTTCACAATTTTCTAAAATATGACATAACGTGTTGAAGCAATAATGTTGGTCATTATCTGAATCATTGCTTTCTTTAAGACATGTGGATCCAATACCAATTTTATCATCACTGTAGTGTTGCAACAATTTAACAACAATACTATAATTTTAGGGGTGTCGCAACAACATAGCATTAAGATTGTAATAAGGGTGTTGTAGAAACTTTAAAAAAACAACATAACAAAGGTGATGCAACATCTTAATAACAACACTATAACAGGGGTGTTGTAGCAATGCAACAACAACATTGTAATAGGGGTGTTGTACCAACTTAACATGTTAGGGTCTCACCCTAACCCCTTTATTAATGTAATAAGAAGACCAAGTGGCCCTGTAAGAGTCATGATTATTTAGTTTAATAAATAAATCTCGTAAGCATTGTAAGTGGTTGAACCACATCACAAAAAAGGGACAATAATTAGTTATAATGGGACATAGTTAATAAATAAAGTGGTTAACCCACATTATGCAAGGGAACATCAGTAGTTATAGTTTTGGAGTCTCATGAAACTATATAATGTCGAAGATAGTTAGGAAATCCATGCCTTTTCTTGTGTAATTGAGCTCTGTTGTACTAGAAGTTTCTCCATCGAAGAGGAAAGTGAACAATATTTTTGCAGATCTTAATAAAATATTTCCATTTTCAGCATCATTGTGTTCTTTTATGTGGTATATCTGACATATTTCACACTTTTGATATTTTTTATAGGTCACACATACTACAAGTGGTATCAAAGCGCTTTCCTAGGCAAGCCACACCACCCATTTTAGAAAAAAAAAATAGTCTAGAGACGTGTTCTGACGTCTTTCAACTATAGATATTTGTCATTATGCGCATCAACCTATGGTTGGGTAGGATACACACATGAACTATAAGAGGTGGTCACATTTGTTGGAGTCCCTTGTAACCCTATAAATACCCCTTCGAGTAGTAGCACATCAGACAACACATGTACACATATTGCACTTGCACGTACCTTTGGTATATCAGAAGCCCCCCAAGATTACCCATAATCCAACCCTAGATAAGTCGCCAGTCGTATTTCTAGTAGAGTACATCAAGAATAACACTTGAGGAGATTAATCACATGAACCTAGGGTAGTCAGGTAGTATGACTACTGGCAAGGTCGATCCTACTTAGTTAGTGCTCTGAAAGATTGGGCCGAGTCCTATTATTGGATCCCTAGTGTATATAATTATCTATAATGCCTGGCACTCCTTTATTTCCATAGTTACCTCTTTGTTGCTGATTAGTCGTCCCATTTTGCAGTATCCAGAAGATGGGGTTTCTCTCGTTGTAGTACAGATCAGTTTTTGGCCATATCCAGCAGTCAGGGTTTCTACTGTCACAATACAATTTTTACAGTATCCAATAGTTTGGGTTTCTACCATCGCAATACATATCATTTTTTTTTCAATATACAACAATTGGGGTTGATGTCTTCACAATACATACCGGAGGGACTAACAAATTCCTACATAGTTTGTAGTATTAAGATTTTTCGATTTCAGTTGCTGCAATATTAATCAGCTCAGAGTAATACTCCTAAAATTATGGTGGTCCCAAAATTCTTCTTGCAAGAAACTTAGCCCAAAAGATTCAGGACGACGAGCTCATTGCAATGATACCATCCACTAGTAAGTGTCCAATTTTCTTGCGGTCCCACGATTTTCGGAAGTGCTTTCAAGTGACCTACATCAACATACTCCTTATCTCACACACATTGTAGTCATACTAATTTTAAGTAACCAAAAATTTTGACCTAAGAAATTGTATGGTAACTATGAGGGCTATGGAAAACTTTGAGAAAAGAATGCAAGAACTAGAAGAAAACCTCCCCACCAAAATCCAAGATGTAATGGGTGAAGCCCTAACACCTATATAAAAGAGCCTCAAGGATAAAAACCCATGGGGAATGTGAACCATGTCGATGGAAAATTAGAAAGAGAATATAGCCACCATCGATATGAGGGGTTTCATCATTTCCAAGGGGGTCACCAATATTATAGCAATAAGACACCCAAGATTGACATGCACAAATTTGTCAGTTCGAAATCGTATTATGGGTGGCACAAATGGAACAATATTTTAAACTCAATAATATTTAGGATGATGAGACCAAACAACATGTGGGAGCTCTTTATTTGGACCAAGAACACTGACAATGGTATAAGAAATGCTACCCAAGAAAGTCAGAATGGAATATGTCCTGTAAAGCCATTCGCACCTGTTTTGATAGAGACTCTCACTTTCTGGGTCGCCTCACAAGGCTCAAACAAACTAGTACATGTTTAAAGGTTTTTGAATTTATTTGAGTTTTTGATATAGTTATGATTTCCTAAAGATCATAAAAATAAAATGGTTGTGTAGGTATCATCGATACCTTTCCAATGGTATATCCTACTTAGAAAACCTCCTTTCATATGAGAAGCTATGGCTAGTTGAGGTTTCATTATTAAATTTAGCGAACAAACATTAGGGAAAAAACCTAAATATTAAATTGGTTAAACAATGTGCATAATCATAGAGGATCCACTATTGAATAGGGGAATATATGGCCATGGGTGCACAAATCTCTACACCATTTAATGTCGTTAAATGAGATTCATCTCTAGAGATAATCAATGGTACTTCTAACAATTCAAAAATCATATGATGATGAAGATGTGCAAGGTTTAATCATCCTTATAGAACCAACCAGATGATGACACAGACCCATTAAGGCATGACATGTGGCACTTTTTCATAATCAGCATGACACATTAGCAAGATGAAAACATCTTGGTGATGTGGCACCACCATAGCATGTGGCAAGGTGATTTGGCACATTTTGATTGGAAGAATGTTTGAAAAGAGGTGACAAGTGGCACCCTGCTATGTTTTCGTGTGGCATGATGAAATTATACTCACATCTTCATACATAGGATGAGTGACCCCGAGGTCACGTGGTCATATGGGGAAAAATTAAAGGTGGTAAATATAGTTCAAAATCATGTTCAGATGGAATCATCGAGAAGGGTTATATGGTCAACCATGTTTGTTACACAATATGCAAAATTCAGCTTGTGAGCCCAAAACAACGTGGCCTATGGTTGACTTGACCAATTCCCGAGGCTAATCACATAGTATATATGTGAAGCCTTGTTTATCATTCAATACAATAAACTAAGTCACTGGAATGAGATAAGATTTACAAAAGAATAAGAGAAGTGTTTTTTTGTCAAGGTGTTTGTTCTGGTTATTTTGGTTTTAGGTATGCAGTCTAGCCAGTGTTGCATGGTCTCGTTCACGTAAATATTTATTTAGGCTATGATGGGTTATGGAGGTGTGTTCATGTGAAATATGGCTAGCATGGTGGCTCTTTCTATGTCCACGTAGACTTATGGATGGTATAGCCATGGTGAGAGATCAAAGGTATAGCCACGATAGTTGTATCCCCATGCATGTAGACTTATTATAGGTATTTTATCTTTATTCTGATGAGCCATAGAGGGATATTCATATGAGAAGTTAAAAGTAACTCCATAGTGGCCCTATCCTTGTAAATGACTGCGCTAAGGATTATCTACGTAAACCGCATGATTGATATGGAACCCATGGACATGTTGTGATGTGGTAGTGGTTTCACCTGATGCACTCATATAACATAACTATTGGCACAACTAGGCATCACAAGTGACACCAAGGTAGTCGAGTTGGTAAGGTGTGCACCCTATTCTATCGAGGTTGCATGTTTGACTCCTACAAGGGTAAGGTCGGTTTAACTTTTAATTTTTAATATATGGATGCCATTTTGTCGCATAAATAACATACCTATAGTATGAAAAATATATCACTAACGCCAATTTTTGGAATTTTGTCGAACACACCTAGAAAGGGGAAAGATTTACATATGTAATTTAATATAAAGTTTTATATGGATATTTTGGGTTTTGGGGAGCATTCATTGTCCAAATTGAGTTTCAGAAGAAGTTGGATGATGAAGACTCAGAAATGAAAGTAATCAAAATAGTATGCTGCTCCTTTCACACTTATTCTATGGCCAAAATATATTGTATTCATTTCAAGGGCATATGATCATGTTGCAGTAATTTTAGAAACATGATGTAAATAGGTTTCAAGAAGGGGTTTGAATGAACATATTGAAGAATTGGTTGAAGTAGAGCATGGGAAACAATATGATAGCCAACAATAGTGATTGATATGAATTTTTAAAGTGAGTGTAGCATAATGGTTGTAGGTTGTGTGGAAGTACAATGGTTTCATATTGTATGACTGTATGGTGATCACAGGTTATGTGTCGATGTGATGGTTACAAGTTTTGCAGTGACAGAGCTTGGACATAGTTATTTTAGTTTGTGACAATGTTTTTGATGCTAGATTTAGTGATATATGATGATAGTGGATCCAATTTAAAAATGAGATGAAATATAGGTCCATAAGGAAATTGAAGCAAGAGGTCACTGCATCCACTAATATTGAAGCTTCAATCAAGTTGGAGCCTATAACACGTTGAAGCCCACCTATTCTCGATGTCAGAGCCTAAATCAACTTGGAGCCCATTTATTCTCTAGGTTGGAGCCTCAATAAAGTTGGAGCCTAGAGAAGGTTTGATCTGAAAATGGAGTAGGTTTGTTCTTCCTCTTTTCCAAAATCAAATAAAAACAAAAATAGGATCGTGTCGACGTTTTGCAAGTCAAAATGGGTCTTGAAACAAACAGGTTTTCCCAATTTCTCTTCAAGTCATGAATTTGTCTTCACATGTAACTTAACATAAGAAACACAACAACACGTAACTCATTCAGTCATAATGAAGAGATAACAAAGGTTTTGTTGATGGATTTCACCCCTCCTGGGTTACATCTCTGGGCCTATCAAGATGACTAAACCACTCATATATTCAGTACCAGAATGAAGTGCATAAACATTTGTTGATGTTAACATGTGGATATTACCCCTACAAGGTAATTTTATCCTACAAATAACTCTCACAAACAACATCAACACAAATCATCTCTTACAAAGATGTCATACTCCAACCGAAATGACCTAAAATGAGCATGTGAGCACTTCAATTCCACATTGAAGCCCATAAAAAAAACTTCCCTCAACATAACATAATGAGAAAAGTGAACATGAGTTGAACCCTATAATTTAAAACTGTTGTAATAGACTTCTAAATGTGAGAATACCCCTACAAGGTCTTATCCATGCCCAAATACCTTCCAGAACTGCTTCCAAACCCTGATTGATCAATACACCATTTTTCTCAAACCTGCAAAAAGACTTTGCAGATGTGCTCAAATAAAAAATTAGAGGTCACCATTGAATTAAGAACATCATAAAATCCCTAAGTGGACTCTTTTTGAGATCAATTTGTTCAAAAACTCAAAAAGATATGAGCTCCAAAGCTCTTCCATGAATTTTACAGTTAATAATCCTACAAATCGGACCATCTATCTAATGGTCCAACAATTCTGCCTCGAAATCCACTAAATAAGAAAAAAATTTGCTTCTTGCTGGTGCATTCTATAGGTTCATTAATTTAGCCTCATAAGGCCTTAATTCCTGCCCCCATCGGCCTAATGCATTTTTCCTTGGGCACGTGGTCTTATGGGTGCCATAGGTCCAAGGGTTCGGCTAACTTCCCACCCTTCTCACCAGGACCCAAAATTATTTCATGTGGTCGTGCGCGGTGGCATATGACCCTGGGGCTGGGCCCCATTCATTAGCTCTTACCTTCGAGTTCTCCTTCCTTCCGCATTTGTTTATATGCGAGGGGTGGTGACCATGGGTAGGGGCTAAGCCCCGAGCCCCTTGGTAGCTGCTCCCATGGTCTCATGGGGTGTGGTGACTGCAGGCCAAGGGCTTAGCACCGACCCCTCCCTCCATTTGGCACCACTATAAGGAAAAGACCCTCTAGGGGATGTTTTTGAGGAACCCCTTATAAAAATAGCCCAGATATATGTTTGTAGCGGAGGTCTCTAGAGGAGGTTGACGGGTGGAGGTTTTTGCGGATGTTTTTTTTGTGGTGTGTTTTTCATCATAAACCACAGCGGTGCATTTTATGCAAAACACACCAGTGTGTACTAAAATTTGGCACACTGAGACACTGTGCTCTCCGTACAAACCTGCTCGGTGCGTCTAAGTACTTTAGCGCACTGGTGCTCTACATAAAAACAGGCCTGGTGCATCTCCGTAATCTAGTGCACTATAACGACGTGTGGTGCGCCATTGATAAAATCACCTAATGCATCTCAAAATCCTGCGCACCAAAAAATGATTAATTAAAAAGAAATTACTGGCCATAAAAACCTCATTCTACTTGTGTAGTGCTCTAGACCTCTCAAGCACCGGTGTGAATTTGTCTTGTGTGAGGCGCCCTGCCATCGGTGTTCCCATTCCACGCATTGCTGTCGTGCGTTGCCCACTATTTGGAGTTTGAATTTTAGAAAACGGTGGGCAAATTTGGTTTCTTCAATTCCTTAGCAAATATGGCTCCTTGACGCACAGAATTACAGGTACTCTACTTGTTTCTCAATAACTAAACCTTTTAGTGGATTAAAATTTGAAATTAACTTAAAACTAACTATTTAAAAATAAATAAATAAAATTATACGTGGTATGTTCGAGCTGTTTGGTTCGCACCATTCGCGGTGCTGCCTGTAAATTTACAGGCCTCGCCATGAACGGTGTTAACAGAAACCGCACTGGGTTCCGGTGTGGTATCGAAAACATGCGCATCGTAACGAATTTAAAAAATAACAAGGCATTGTGGTTGTTTAAATGTCCACACCGTTGACTATGTAATACTATCAGGAGGGCAGTTCATTGACCAAACTAACTTCCCCTAGGTGGTTAGTTTATAGGACCACACATAGTCAACGGTGCAGTCATTTATAGGATTGCACCGTTGACCATGTATTGTTGTTGGGTGGTGCGTTGACCAAACTATCCACCCCAGGGTGGACAGTTAGGTCAGCGCACCGCCCGCCCGACAGCATTACATACTCAACAGTGAGGTCATTTACAGGACCGCACCATTGACAATTACTGATGTTGGGTGGTGCGTTAACCAAACTATCTGCTCCAGGGCTGATAGTTTGGTCAACGCACCGCAAAAAAATATTCCCTTGTTTGACAGTGCGTGATAAAAAAGTACACACCGATAATCGTGCGTGAATTTTTTTTTGGGTGCACCTACTCTTTTTTTTTTCAAAAAAAATAAAAATAAATAATATATATATATATATATATATATATATATATATATATTTGTAAATACATTTCTCATTTAATAAAAAAAAAATATTTAATATGTGAATCATTCAACGACGTCAACGAAAAGAACAAAGGGAACAACAAGAACATATGGAGGATAGTTATAACGTGATTCAGCTATGGGAGGCACGAGAGAGGGAGAGACTTTTGTACCCTCGCCCTATTACGACAGCCACCCAATTGCTCCTAAGGGAGGTAGGCCTCCTCAATTTCTACGAGGAGGCTGCATCCCTGAAGGGCCATAGTGGGTTATTGGGACAACTGATCTACAGGTGGGATGCCCAGAGAGAGGCTTTCTGGGTCAATCCTGGCCAGTGGTACGAGCCCATTGAGGAGGACATATATTTTATCACTAGCCTATCTAGGAGAGGGAAGGATTTTCCCCAATTCCTAGATGTCCCCGTCAACGATGCAGTAGGGAGTCAGTTGGTGTACTCCCAGAGATACATTAGGGACGATATAGTTTCTCCTGTATGTTTTCAGGTGTCCGATGGTCAATTACATATTGCTTCGTTTCGTCTAGAGGAGGTGAGGTGCCTCTCACTACTGCTGACGACCATTGCACACTATACCAGTGACAAGCAACGCATTAGTTTCCCACTTTTATTTTATGTTGATTATTTATTTGAGGCGCCACGACTTGTGAGATGGCCTGCAATTTTTTTGCGGCAAGTTTTATACAACATTAGATAAATGTCATTCTCAGGCACGTGGGAGGTTGACCTTCCCTTTTTCTTCAGAGTTATTTTGTTTATTTTTTAGAGGTTTTCGGAGACGAGGCCTACTTTTTTTCAGCAGCCTTGTAGGTCGATGCTGCATATACGGATGCAGATGTGGGGCCAGATGATGCCCAAGAGGGGCTAGTCTGACTTTCCGGCCTAGATATCTACCGATGCACTGGAGTTGCTAGGAAGTGCTGATGATCACTCGTTCGTGATGGTGCCGTGTCTGTACGTCAGTTTGGATTGGCGAGGTTGTACCAACATCCTCTTCACACAAGATGAGCCACCGAATGCGAGAGGTAATATTAGTGTTTTCTTTAAATTAATATAGTTTCATTTTATTGTCTTAATTAATTAATTAGAATTATCAAATTTATTCTAACACGTTCTTTAACTTGTTTTATTAAATTGTTTAATGAAATTATCTAATTATTGTTGTGTACTATATATTTTGTAGATATTGGGACATTCATTGGGGACATGATTCCACCCCCACCGAATGATCCAGGTGTAGATGTTGACGAGGAGATGGCGAAGGCGGAGGCAGAGGATCAGGGTGATAGACTTGATCCTCAGGTGCAGATACCCGCGGGGGTGCGGCGTAGGTCGGACACTCGATTGAGGATGGAGTTGGGCGACCTACTATGTTGACTCTTGGTTGATGAGGGCCTACCTGCTACGATCAGAGAGATCCAGGTTGATCGTAGGCTCACACAGCTCTGGAGAGACATGCCCCACAATATGATGATCATCATGCGTCATATCGCTGGAGCTTCCAGAGTACTGGCAGTTAGGAGCTATATGTGTCATGGAGATGCATGATAGAGTAGCTCATCTAATGATCATGATCACGCGGGGAGTGATCATAATTCTAGTACTCCACCTCCTCCTCCTTCACCTCGCACTAGAGAACATGAGAAGCCAACATACAATCGTGATCAACAGGCATCTTCTGAGCAGTCTGCACCATCTCAGTAGACACCTAGTCTTGAGTAGGCATGACCATTGACTGAGAAGGCACCTGATCCTGAGCACGCAGGTCCATATGAGTAGGTTGCACCATCCACTAAGCAGGCAACACAATCAACGACTCATCAGTAGGCGGTTCTCGAGTAGACTGCACCATCGACTGATCAACAGGCACCTCCAGAGCATGCACGTCATCTATCTGAGCATGAGGCTACACCATCAACTGAGTAGGCCTCGACAAGTACTAGTATTTATGTAGTACCACCAGATATTTGACATGTATTTTATGTTCATGTTGATGTACTTAATTTACATGTTGGTGTTCCTCATGATGTGTATATTTTGAGGTCATGTTAGATATGTTCATTTAATGTGCTTGCAGATAGATGTGTATGTGATAGCGGTTATTTGACATCAGATGTGTATTTGATGTTTGTGTTGTGATGATGTTATACAATGCTTGTGTTTTTTTAGATGATCATGATCACGATGATTAGATCATGTTAGCGAATTTGAATGTGTATTTTACAATATGATGTTTGTACGATGGTTATCATGATCGTGATGTTTGTTTTTAATATTAAATCATGATATTTATTAAATATTATGTCGTGATTGTACTTGAAATTTTAATTTAATTGTATATAAAATTGTAAAATTGTAATTGTATGTAATTGTATTGTGAAATTGTAAAATTGTAATTGTAAGTGTATGTATTGTCATGATTCAATTTTATTAAAATTGTAATTGTAATTGTATGCGTCATGATTATAATTGTAATTGTAATTGTATGTAAAATTGTAATTGTAATTGTAATTTTAGTTGTAATTGTATGTATAATATTTGTAAAATTACAATTGTATTGTGAAATGATTGTAATTGTATGTAAAATTGTAAAATTGTATTTGTAAACTTAATTGTATGCAAAATTGTAAAATTGTAATTGTAATTGTAATTGTATGTAAAATATTTGTAAAATTATAATTGTAATTGTAATTGTATTGTGAAATTGTAAAGTTGTAATTGTTATTGTATGTATTGTCATCATTCAATTTTATTAAAATTTGTTAATTTGTAAAATTGTAAAATTGTAAATTAATTGTCAATTTTGAACCATAACTACCGTAAGTAAAATGTATACTATAAATATTTTTAAATTACCATAATTGTAAATTTGTATGAATATAAATAATTGTAAAATAATAAATCTAGAATAATATGAATTTTTGTAACATAATAAAGTTTAGAAAATAATGCAAATAAATTCATGTTTAGAATTATCATTATTTTATAATGATATTATATACCAAAAATAATAGTATACATTTTGAAGATATCATTCACACACATTTAAAACAATCAAGTAGTTGTATTATTTTAGGAATTGACATAAAAAAAGAACTTGATACAGTGCGCCATTGTTTTCGAGATCAACATAATTGCAAATTATCAAGTGAAATGATTTTAACATTAACATAATGCAAACCAATTAATTCAAAAAACATATTATAATGTTTCAAAAAAAAGAGACTTAGTTATAAGGTTAAGTTCTCTTCTTTATAAAAACTCATCTTAAAAAGTTCAAATGATGAAATAACACATGTACCATATCACTCTCTGTTCTCATGATCACCCTTATTATCTTCCAGATTGCTTGGCATGATAACACTATTGTTCTGACAAATATATTTTGATCTAGGGTCATGTCTCAATACGAACCACCAATCCCTATCCAACACATCTGGGTAAAAAAACACCCGGTTGCAATGTTTGGGGAAAACATAGGGCTCCTTAGCTTCATCCCACATCTTTCTAGAGTTGATACATATTAGCCTACTATTGTGATCTTCCTTTACATTATTATGATCAAAGGTGTCCCACCACTTGCACCTAAAAATAACACATTGGAAAGAAGTGAAATCCACTTCAATGATCTCTTGTATCTTTCTGACATAACCTAACGTCCCTCTTACTAGGTTTGATCACGGTGGCTAGCTCGACTAGATTGATCGAACTCATCTTCCACTCCACAGTCTTGTGTCATGTGTCCATCATCGACATTTTTTGTGCGAAAATTGTGTGCATATGCGCACATAGATGGGAACAAATTCACCTATAAAAAGTTAAAAAATCATAGTGTCATGTGTCTTATAATAACCCAACTGTTAAAATATGAAATATAGATGTTACATTTCAAAGGTTCATTATTAAGTTTAAAATGTACATAAATAAATTATTTCCGAGTGGGTGCACCCAATCCCTATGTTTAGCGCATCCTCTTCAACACGTGGGTAATGACCGGTTGCATCGTATTTCTCTCTGACTTGGTCAACAACCCAACTGTTGGGGCATATAATTGGCATATTTTCTTTTAAATAATCGGGATAAGGCACACTTCTACCATTCAAGCATCTGAATTCTTTCATGTCACTATCCCATTTCATCCTCTTTTGTTCGTACAATGCGGCCCATGGTTGTGTCACTTCGGAATTGTAAAGAAATAATTTTTTATTGTTTCAATTTCTGCATTTGCTAATGAAATCAAACAGACATATAGTACATATGAGATCAAAATATACATTATATCGAAGTTCAACATGAATATTTACTTTGTGTAAATTTGAAAGATTATAAGTCGCTTACTCTTTATCAATCACCTTTTTCCATTCGTTTGGAGAAGCTCCCCTTCTCTTTTGTCTTCATCCCTTTCATCATCCCAAATCACTACACCTAATCTATTTTCAATCTGCTTGATGTAGTCACTAGCATAATAGAAAGACTCATAAGATATGTACCCCTCTGACATATACCCCTCAGGTTTTGCCCTTTGTCGAACAAAACCTTTCAATTTATTCATGTACCTCTCTAAGAATAAAATCCAACAACAAGAAACCACCCCAACTAATTCAACCTCATCTACTAGGTGGATTAGAAGATGAACCTGCAAGTCCATGAAACTCGTCGGCAGTTCCTTCTCAAACATACAAACAATATCACCTATCTCTTGACGCCACCGTGGAATGATAGCCACATGAATCTCCTTTGACGTGATCCAACATACAAATGCAAATAATTTAGATATGGCATGTCCTAGGTCTTGGGGGAAGTCATGTTTCACACACCCATGCACAAACAAGGAATAATGACACTGCAAAGTTATAAACACATGCAATAATATACCAAATTAGTTATGTTTTATGATCCCTGCATGGGATAAAATTTATTAATATAAAAAATAATAAAAGCATGCTTTTGACATTATACATGCTCTTAGAAGATTCAAATATTCATGCGATTTCAACCCCGACAAATGGTCATCCACTGTGAAGTAGCATCGTAGTGAAGATCCATATGAATATGGCACCCTCACACCCATTATAACTTCCTTTGCCGAAGAAATATCATATTTTTTTTAAATCCATGGGACATCACCTTCTTTGAAATACCAATTAGAGGGACCAACTGCCTTTAATATTTTACTTTCTAATCGTCTTGGCCAAAGTTTCTTTTTAGTTTTTGAAGTAATAAGATCTTTCCTAACAGCTAATGTGTCACTTTGTTTCGATTATATGTGCCTCTATAAAGAAGATGGAACATTTTTAAATATATGCATGGGATCTAATAAGTGGGTAATATTAAGATGCTCCCAATATGGGAGGTTATAAAAGATAGATTTCATTTTCATCCTAATGGGAAATTTCTCAACATAGGTGTCGAAGAATTTTGGATCATCGAACATAGGCTCCCCATTGCCCATTTGAATCGAACAATTCTATGAACTCGTTCTCCTTCTCTCTCTCATATGATCTAAGTCATTCAGCTGGTGTCACTATTGGGGGCCCTTGGGTTCTCTCTCATTTACCATTGAAAGTGGATGTTTCTCTTCTGTAAGGGTGTTCTTCTAGGAGGAATACCCTGGAGTAGTCATACACTAGCTTTCGTAGGTGGGTTGCAACGAAAAGTTGTAGGTAGGTCGCTCATCATCACTAGAATCCTAATAATTTCAAAAAATATATTTGAACATGATTAGTACAAAATCGATGATATCGATTAGTAAGCACGTCGACAATGCATGATTAATTGGTTTGACGTTGAAATAATTACATTAATATACCAAACAATTATTATTACCATCATTGTCCCAAGATTGTGGCTAGAAGATGCAATGTTACAATTGGTGGGTTGAAGCGGTTATCCATTTTCATCTACCAAATGTGCCTTGCGGTATGCTGCTCCTGATAAGAGCTTCCGATGTTCTGGAGATGTTTGAATATTTTGTGCATCTGAACTTGATTCTAAATCTGCATGAACCTGCAAATTTGTATACATTAATTTTATTTAGCAGATTGACATGGATAAAATAAATAAATTCAATTAAATGAAAATATAAATAAAATATGAATTAATTACGTCTAGAGATGGATAGGGAGAACTCCGCGATGGACTTTGAGAAATATTATTGAACGAGCTAGATTTTGAAGAATTGTCCATTTGATATAATTATGAGATTTTCTCCCTGCATTTGAGAAAAATCAACAATAAATTTTGGTGTACAATATAACTAAAAGTAATTTCGATGCCTTAAAAATGGACTTATTGTTATCGGTTCTAATGTATTGTTAACCACACCGATGCGTTTTAGTTACCGTGCACTGGTGCAGTTTTATTAACTCATGCACCGGTGTTGTTAGTTAACAAACGCACCGAATATCCGGAAATAAAAAAAAGAGCAACTTTATTTTTTTGAAGTGAAAAAAAAGTGGTAAATTGAAAAATGGGCTGAAAATTATTTTTGGAAATCTAATTTCATAAAAAAGTTCTTTAAATAGTAAAATCTATTCATTATTTCATTATTTTTGCAAAAAGTTTCAAGGAGGGATTTGCATGAGAGACCTGCCTAGAGAAAGAGCGCACGAGAGCACTATGGAGCAGCAAAATACTTTTGAACAACAACACTATTCAGAGAATCAGAATTTGAAACATCTGGTGATTCGCACAAAAACCCTGTAGTTTAGTAAAAAATTTGAATTTTATTGTGCATAAAAAAATAAAAATAAAAAATAAAAAATAAAAAAATCCATTCTTCGTTAAACCCCCGTTTCTTATTGTTTATGTGACTTCATAATTGGGCCTTTTCATTTTAGATTTATAGGGTTTGTTTTACTATATATATATGTGTATGACATCTAACCCATGGGACCACTTGCAGAGTCAGATCCTTATCCATGTCGGCCCTTGCACGATTTTTTTAAAAATAGTATTTTTTAATCGGTGTGCTTTATTTAAAATAGCGCACCGGTCACGTACTGACAAAAAAACACTATTTGATAAAAAAAAAATTTATTAATTTATAATTGTGTTAATCGGTGCGTTGGTTAACATATAATGCATCGGGTCTCCTTGATGAAAAATAGCATCGTATAGTGTTTCTACTGTATTGGCAGTGCGTTGATAAGAACCTACCGTGCCGTGTTCGGTGCGTACTTTGGGAAAGGTGCACCGTTTTCTTGATTTTTTTTTTACCTGAAAATTATGTGATTTATTTATAAAATGTATTAATGAATGGTATGGTACAAGTTTCATATTGATAAAGAAATCGCTGACAAGAGTTCAAGTAACAAAAATACTGATAGCCCATCGAGAAAAGAAAAAAAGGAAAGTTCTTTGTAAATTATTTACAAAATTTATTATTTTTGAACTATATGTATTGTTTAGTGTGTATCATGTAGAACCACAAAATGACGAAGCTCGATAATATTATTTATGATCTAAAACCAGAAGAGTGTAAAATCTTGATGGAAAAGTTGCAAAAGGATGAATCAGGTGAATGAAAAAATACTATCGATCCAATATGAGTTTCTTTTTTGAATTTTAATTAATAATATATTTAAAAATATTAGACAACATGTTTCAAACAATATATTAATTCACATATGTTTAATGTTCTACAGGGACCAACAACGAAGAAAAGGAATATTGTTCTAAGAAAAGAAAAAAAAATAGAACATGCAAATGAAAATGAATTTCTCCTTAGCTTATCTGGAGTGGTGCTGGAGGTTAACAAAAGGGGGAAATTTTTTTACAAAACTTTGAGGGATCTAGTGGAATGAATGCATAGACATGATTTCCACTTACAATACAAAAATCAATCTAATGATTCCAAGAACCAAGTTTTATTTAAAATACAGGATGAGTTTCCAGAGAATTGGTCAATGAGACATGTCTGACTTTTAATAACAAAAACGTACAAAAAAAAAGGAATGAAAAAGTAATATTCCTTTAAATGTTTTTCTAGAATTATATGTGTATATTACTACAAAGCAATCATTTAAAAATAACACTTTTATTATATTTATTTTTCATATATCAATATAAAAATTAAATAGTTTATTGTCATGTTACATTTTTAGGAAGATTATGAAAATCTCAAAGGATGAACGATCTGATATCAGAAATATGCCAGTAGGAATGTCCAAAAAGGTGTAGAAGGAGATGGTCAAAGAAATGGACATAATTGCATCACACAAGGAGCCATTTCAACAACAATGTGTTTCAAATGTAATATGTAATCATTGAATTTTTCGATTAGGTACAATAAATAAACAATTTAGCATTAAATAATAATTTTCAAATATTTTCTTGCAGAAAAGAAAATAAAATGGAACTCATTCAGCACATAAAATAGGACGACAAGGAAGAAAATGGTTTATATCTATGTTTGTGAGTAATTGTTACTTCCTTATAACAACTTAACTAGATTTCATTTTTGTATATTTTAAGTTATTTTACAACAATCATCATTGAATGTCTTCAAACAAGTGCTGACATATAAAGAAGAAGCATCAGAGGAATTGATTAACATTGGGTAAATATGGGTTGTCAGTATATGTTGGCATATCAGAAATTAATTGTGGAATTTGTAAGCATCTATCTTGTTTTACTTAGCTCCGTCTATAATTAATAGAACAAAAAAATCATTTATATTAAATCTATGATTTGTTATGGGGTATAAAACTTGCAGGAAACAAAGTATGGAACTACACCAAAAAATGAATTTTTGAGAGATGGCATGAAATTTGGTTTTGAAAGAATGTGTATAGTTCATGAGTTAATTATTGCTATGTTACATTTCTTTTCGATTTACATTGATGGATATTATTTAATATTGCAATTTTCATTATTCTCACCAATGTATATACACTCATTACACTTTATTTTTATGTTTGTAGATGGAACTTGAAGAAGAAGAAAACAATCAACACAATGAAAAAAGCATTCCTCGAAATAACCCAATTCATGGAAGTAGCTCGAGCAATGACAACAGTTCCAGCGAAGAATGATGATCAGTATGTTTGGATATCAAAGCACGACATTGTATTTTTTGAAATATTTGTCTGTGAAATCAGACATTTTGTTTAATGTAATGGACATAGTGTCCCAATTGAAAGACAAATGGATACCAATAACTGTCCCATTTTGTATGAAAAAGAGTGTCTTATTCATATATATATAATAAAATACGTTTTAATTTATTCTATTGCATTCTCTATTATCGCTGTTAAATGTTACACCACTGGTTAAATATATGGATGATTAAATATTATAATGAAGAGATGCGAAATATAATGATATGATATAACAAATTAATCCAAACATCACATTCAAATGCACTAATAAAATTTTAATTGATATGAATACTGTTATGAGATGTGTGTCGACTTTTGATGAATAATGAATTTTAAAAAATCACAATAACTTCATTGTCACAAGTCGATGTTTCTCAAAACTACAAAATGAACACCGGTGCATGTTATTTACTGCGCACCAGTGCGTTTGTATGATACTGTGCATCGGTGCATTTCTACGACCTATGAGCACCACAAAAATACCAATACCAATTAGAACGCCCGATGCGATTTATCGACGACTACCGCCTGGGCGGTCTGATATGTGTTGCATGCATTGGCACAGTTTTCCTTTAACACGTCGGTGCATTTTTATAACTTAATGACTTGATGTGTTTTAGCACCTAGACAGCTCAGTGCGGTTTTACACCTTAACAGCCCAGTGCATGAACCTTCCATCAGCCCGGTGCATCTTGTTGGGTGACATGCACTGGGACATTGCTAAATGCCCTGGGGCATCTGAATTATTTTTTCCATCTCGGTGCTTGGTATGTTTACAGTACTAGTGCGTACATCGTAAAATGCACTGGTGCGTTCACACCTGATGCACGCATCGATAAGAAAAACATCCATAAAAACCTCTGGATGCCCAATTGTTTCTAGTTGTGTTGAAATTACGTTAGAAGCTCCACCAAAACCTCCGTTACCGAAAACATATGTTGTAGAGAATGTTTTTTTGACAATTTTGGCCAATTTAATAATAATAAAAACCTCATTTATAACCTCCGCTAGAGGGTTTTTTCCTTGTAGTGTGCCAACGTAAACTTTATATAGTGGTTGGCCACTATACATAATAAGTCTGATCGTGTCAACACCTAGTTGGCTCATAGTTGTACTGTCACCCTGTTGACTCAACAATACGGTCAACCTAGTCAACTGCCCAGTCAAAAGGCCTGCTCAAATTTTTGTTATTGGGACAAACGAGAAACACATGATAAATTGAGAAAACATTGTCATATTGAGGTGAAATGAATGTCGTTGGATTCATAACGATAAACACTTTGATTTGGTGTTGGTTTCAAGACTTTGTGGGAACTTTCATTTTTGAGCGAAAGTTTGATCACCTGATTACACCTCCCCACTAGGAACTTTTAGAATCCAAAATTTTACCTCCCTAGTCAATATAATGAGGTTAAAACTCAAAAACACTGAAAAACTCAATGCAAAATGCTAACTTTTCAATTGGTGCCCTTCAAGCTCCAATCAAGGCACTTCACTTATATTCTTCATGAAGACCTACTATCCTATCAAGAATTGAGCCAACATTCTTATTACTATTACAGAAACAAAATACTGATGATTGGAATCTGAACATTTTCTTTAATCTCATCTTTGCACGACTCAAAAACACTTCATCTTAATGTTAAACCGTTGAAGACAAACTTGACTCCATCTTGGAATCCATAAACAACATAAACTTGCTTTAACGTCTTCAAGCTGAGCTTGTACATAAAAAGTACATTGTTGCAATATTTCAATGATACAATTAGCCTTGCCTACAAAACATAGCCATCTTGTTCAATCCATGAAAAATAAGATTTTATTCACACAAGTTTCATATCGAATACTTGTATAAATGAATAGATGATAAACTTGTAGACAACTTGAACACCAATATTTTACATTCACAAAAGTTCTTGAACATGTGGACTTATAAATTTTGGGTACGGGAATCGCAGCTAAGAAAACTCCTTTCAACACTTAATTGTCAACTCGGGGTCCGTATACTTAGAGACGAAGAACAAGAAATGCCAGAAGTGGTATGAACGTTTCCTATCTATTCCTACTTCTCAAATCAAGATCTTGCAAAATTGAGAAGAAAGACCACACAATGATTTACACCAAAGAAGTTCTAGTGTCGGAAATCAAAAGAAAGTATTTTGCAAATAAATCAAATAAAGGAACTCTCACACTTGTTGTAAACAAACTTGATTACTAAAGTGAAATTCTATGTTTATCTCCAGTATGGGTGTTGACAGGTACACAAGTGGGCCCTTGGAAAGATCTGTCTTCTTAAGGATTTTCCTTCCTGCACCAAGTTGTTATCCCTCTACTCCAACAATCTACTTGCACTAGTACAGGTAGAGTACTTAGGTGTGGGAAGTATATTTTTACTTGCACTGGAGATTTATCTCTTCGTGTAGGGGGCTCGAAGATTTTGGCTTTGAGAAATTTGTTCCTGTAACAGGATATTGGTTCGTATACCAAAACAGAGGTTCATGCACTGATTTTTCAATTAATTTTGAGAAAAGAGAGAATGTGTTGATCTATGAAATAAATATGCAAAGAGCGAATTGGAATTCTGAAATAACTTGCACATGAAAAAGAAATGCTTCAACCAAATTGAATCTTGTAGTGAAAATAACTTTGAAATAAAACAAAACGCCAGACATTAAAGCACGCTTTCTTCAATGTAATGAAAGAAATAACTCAAGCATGACAACAGGCTTTTATCCTTGCAACAGTTACTTACATAAATCATATCTACCTCTAATCTTTATAGACTCAAAAAGGTTCCTTTTAATTGTTCAGATTTATGTTTTAATTATTTCCTTTTAGAAATATGAAGTGCAAACATAGATCGATGTAACGTAACAAAACTTGTTCATCAGCTAACCATATATCTTTCAATTCCTAATATTTAACTTTAAATATTGAAGAGAATCTTATTTACTAATGAACTTTCACTTGCAAAAATAAATCGAACTCTTTCAAAGGAAAGAAATGAAACAATATTGTTGTGATGAACCGAAAGACTAAGTTGCAGAAACTATAATTGCACTAGTGCAGGAATGTGCTTGCACTACTCCAGGTGGAAATAAATTACAATTCGTGGAAAATCAAATGACTGAAAATAAATCGAACTGTAATAAACACACCACAGATCTGTCATGCTTGACTGTTAAAGAAATGAAATCAGAATTATTATAAGGAAATAATTGCAAATTCAACCCACACATTTCATAAATAAAATCAACACTCACACCTTTAACTCGATGAAAGCACGAGAGGGCAAACGAGTTCGGTTGGCCGGGCCCTAGCCAACCAACTCATTTCCCGTTTAGGAAACATAAAACTTCAGCACTCAAAGATACATAAATGATAAACTTCAGCTCCTTGTATTAATTCGATTTAGGAAAAATACATGATAAGTACAGTCTAGCCCAGAACGAGGGCGACGACACAAATTTACAGATTTTCCAAAGTTACAGTAGCATGGATATCACTTTCTAATTTCCTATGTAAGATCTACATTTATACAACCCTTTTAGCCTCAACCATAACAAAATTACATAATGTTATTATAATTCTAGCCTTTCGTCTTGAACGGAACAACAACCAGCGTTATGAAATAAGCCATCGACTATAATAGAACGCTAACTATTTGTTGGTCGGAGATCAATATTTAGAAATATCTCTAATTATCCTTCGCTCCGAGTTTCACTTAAGATGACCACAGCTGAATGGGTCAAGTTGGAATGAAGAGCCCACGTTATGTAGCGAGCTGTTGCGGAAGTCTAGGAGAGTTCGGATGCCAACAGTGCATGAATCTGCCCGCACTAGACCATGCTAATTCAAGATTAATACATTCACTTATCAAAATACTTTAGGAAGAGAAATATTAGTTGAAAGAATATAAAATGCATAAAATCTATTTTTAAATGATTAATTAAGTACTTACTAAACCTTAAGTATGAAATATAAACTAGTGCAGGGATAGGACAAAGTTCTTGGACTAGTGCAGGTATATGGAGGTTTATGAGGATAAAACAAGGGTATAAGATCGTGATTTGAAGGTAGGAAAGAGGTTAAAAATGAGGCATTTTCACCTACTAACATCCTCCCATCCCTAAGTTTTTGTATATCCTCACACAACCTTTTTAAGCCTTTTATAACACTTCGAGGCCCGAAATTTCCATACCCTGACATGTCTCTTTTTTTATCTAACTTCTTCTATTAATTCCATTTTGCCTTGTTTTTGTGCTATGTCTTGCTCCCTCAGAACTTGGTTCAATGTTTCCAAGGCGTGAACTTGCTGCTCAAGTTCTTCTACCCGATTACTCAGGTAGAGGTTATTGTCCTATGTTTCCAACTCGTCTGGTGCAAGCAACTTCTCCACAACTGACTCTAAACATGTATCATCATCGTCATGGTCAATGTTATCTTGGCCACCCGATTTCTGCATTTCAATTTCCTCGGGGATTTCAGTGCTTGAAACTTCGATATCGCAGAGGGTCTTAGTATCCTTTATGTCCATTTAGCCAAGGGCTTCAATACCCTACACCTCCATTTCCTCAAGGGTTTTAGTACCTTATTCGCTTATTTCATCATGGGTTTCAGTACCTTGTTCCTCGAAATTATCAAGGGTATCTCCATGTTATGCCTCATCGTCTTGACCTTCTGCTGGCTCCTTACTTGCACTTGATGTCACCTTCATTTTCTTCAATGTATGGAGGGGTTGTTGCCTATGCAAGAACCCAGATATTATGAGCTCGGGTGAAACCGATGGTGACTCATCCAACAAAATCGGGGAGCTCGACTGATTGTGACTAGTCCTCAAAGAGGAAGTCCCTCTCTTCGTCGAGTTCGAAGTCGTTCTTCCTACTGTGGATGGAGTGACTTTGACAAGGTGCTCCTCTACTTGCACTAGTGTTTTCTTGGTAGGGCATGGCATCAAAGCTTCTGATTTTTGTTTCTTTCCCGCATTCCTCCTCTCGGATGATTTTCCCATACTCTTTCCCTGGAGTTCCTTCAAAAATACCTTCCAAGTCATTCCTTTGGCCTCCAGCTCTTTCCTAACCAAAATCGCAATCAACCCATGATGGTATAGTTTGCATGTGACCTGACTCGCCTTCCCTTGTTGAACACACTTCACCATCTTTTTGAAACTTCTGAGTAGGAAGTCGGGAAAATTGAGTTTCCCTGACTCAAAGTGCAGCAACAAGTAGATAAGGTAGAGGAGCGTTAATGAGTAATGTCCCTTGCAGGTGAGAAATTTTTTCAGTATGTATAGGAGGTCTCGCAACTTCCCAAGTATGGAAATGTGTAGAAGCCCCTTCTTCCAATCAACTTTCAGCTTTCGGTCAATCACGAATCTGTGCCACGTTTTCTTCTATATTTTCTCCTTTTTGAACCATTGTTATCCCACGGTTGATAGGCCCATAGTCTGAGATATGGATTCCTCTGTGAACTCGATCTCTAATGAGCTGACCTTGGCTCGGCCTCCCTCAAACGACTTTGCAAATTATAATTCCATTGATGTATCGAATCCATCAAATTTTTGCAAAAAGGGGAGAAATCCTAATTCTTGCAATAGTGCAAGACTACTCCGATACTCGGTTGTCTGCTCGATCTCCTTCATAGAAGATGGCTCACTTCTCACAGGCACCATATCTTTTCTAAATCTGCCACAATTTTTTGTCAAGAAAAAAATCACACAGAGAGGCTCAAGGGTTGTCAAGGATTTTATGATGATGGAGTCGTTAGCCCACCGCCTTCTTAGCTTCTTCCATCCAATCATGCTTCATCATCATTCCTCAGGACTAGTGTACACACAAACCAGTCTAGTAAAAGTATGTGATCGTAATTGGAAGAAGTGGAGGTAACGGTCATGTATAGTCGAGTTATGAGGTAAGGCAATTATCAATAGGTGATGTGAGATCTTTAAAAAAAAAAAAAGCTAAGTGTTGGGTTTGGATGGGTTCGTACTATCACACATTTGTTCCATAATTTCACATAGGGCATACTTCAATACTCATTAAAAAGATAAGACTTCATGACCTAAAATACCTTGTACTTAGAATAATTTCTTCCTACATTAGTATACGACAAAGAAAATTCTTAACCATGATTGAAATAATTATATGCTATGGTCCCTTGATGGGCATTTTTTGTTTGCAAAAAGATTAAGATAAACTTTCTAATACACATTTTTCGCATCAGACATCCTGCATCATATTAATCATTCTTTCATGTGTTTTCACGATCGGGCGTGTGCCTGCACTCATCATTCTTGCACTGAACCTGCTTGCACTGATTCTGCCTACATCGCAATGTGCCTACACTGAAATGTGCTTGCACTGAGTCTACTTGCATTGTAATGTGCCTGCACTGAGATGTGCTTGCACCGAGTCTGCTTGCACTGTAATGTGTCTGCACTGAGACGTGCCCGCACTAGGGATCTTTGTAACATCGAAGAAAGAAACAGACAAAGAAAAACTCTGATAGAATACAATTCATCGACTGAAAAAAAAATGGATGATTATACAAGGAAGTTTTAGTCGCCATTATTTGGTGTCAAGTATGCCTTCTGATATGACTTACAAATATCAAATCCTGCAATTGATGCATAAGGGGAAAAGGAAGTGGGAAAATGTAAATTTCAGAATGGGAAGGAATATCATGGAAGGTATTCTAAGAATGAAACCACCAAGACAGATAAACGAAAAAGGAACTTTGGAGAAAAATAATTCAGGGGAAAAAGAGGGAAGTACGAAATCAGATAGGGATAGTTTCCTTAGAAGAAAAAGTAGGGTAATTCATTGTGGGATTTAGAAGAAAAAATATTGCAGGAAATTACAAAACGGGAAATAGAAGAAGGGCATAATTTACCTCTAAAATCTACATGCACTGGTGCCGGAAAAAGTAAATGCAGTGGGAATTGAGCGTTGTTTGGATACAAATTTCCATGCTAGTCACCCCAAACTTGGGTAAGGGCTTGGTTCCAATTTGAACCTACTTCTTCTTAGTGATAGCCAACATATATAAAAATCAAACAACATTCCCTTTTTATTGAAATTTTGATCTCCCTGCCAGCATGCTGGTTTTCAGGTTGATCCTTCTGCAATCATGTTAGTCAACTGATTTTCACAATTACAGTAATTTTTTTATTTTATTTTTTTTATCATTTTTTTTTCTTTTTACTAAATTTTTTTTGGAAAAGAAAGAATCATAATTTCAATAGGTTGGCATTGCCACCTACCTTCTCCTTTTCATAATGTTGTTGGAGTTTCTGCATACAAATCCCTTTAGTGAGGGGCTGAAAATATACCTTTAATCTATGCCCATTCACCAGGAACACTGAATTTCGTCCATCAATAGTTTTGATTTCTACTACTCCATTTTCAAACACTTTTACCACCTCATAAGGTCCCATCCAGCATGTATGGAACTTCCCTTTGAAATATTTAAATCTGGAATCGTAAACGAGTACCCAATCACCTAGTTGGAACTGCTTCTTTGGGATGGATTTGTCATGCCATTTTTTGCGTTGTTGTTGAACCAACATGTTTTGCTGAACAACATCCCTTTGAAATTCATCTAACTCATTCAGTTGTAGAAGATGTTGTTTTTGTGTTTCAGAGGGGTCTATTCCAAAATGGACTACAGTTCTTAAGGTCTTGATCTGGAACTCTATTGGCAAAAGGACTTTTTTCCAGTATACCAGCTCATATGATGTATGTCCTGTGCTATTCCTCCAAGTGGTTTGATATGCCAACAAGACTTCTGGTAATCTATTAGCCTATTCCTTTCTATTCATGTTCATTGTCTTCGTGAGGATGGACTCAATTACATTGTTTGTGGACTCCACCTGACCATTTGCTTGCAAGTGATACGGTGTGGATTTCCTATGCTAAATTTCGTACTGATCCATCACACCCTGTACCAAAATTAGAAATGAACTGCGGACCATTGTAAGAAACAATCTCTTTAGGCACACCAAATATAGTAATGATTTCAGTAAAAGGAAAATCAACAACAACTCTTCCAATAGAAAAATAGACAACTTGAGCCTCTACCCATTTTGTAATGAAATTTGTACAAACCAAAATATGTTTTTTATTTGATGATGTCGGATTTATTGGTCCTACAAAATCAATAGCCAATTTTTGAAAAGGCTCAATCATAACTTGAGGACACAAAGGAATTTCATTGGATTTATTAGGTTGGCCCACTCACTGATAGCTATTACATTGCTTAACATATTGTTTGGCATCCTTGAATAAGGAGGGACAAAAATAGTGAGCCCGTAAAATTTTATATGTAGTCCGCTTATCAGCGAAGTGAACTCTGCAAGGTTTTTCATGAGGATATTTTAATATTTCAAACTATTATTCCTCTCTTACACACCTTCGGATAATGAGGTTTGGCCCGGTGTAAAAGAGGTCTCCTTGAACCAAAGAGTATGCAACACTTTTCAATATAATATTCTGCTTTTCACGAGAAGATAATTGAGGTGGTGTCTTTCTAGTGACTGAATATTTAGCTATGTCGGCAAACCATGGAGATTCCGTTGACATAGCGAAAATATGTTCGTCAATAAAATCATCATCAACATGAATTACTTCACCAGGATTATTTAGTCTTGAAAGATAATATGCTACTACATTAGATTTTCCTGGTCTATCAACAATAGTAATATTAAATTCCTGTAATAATAATAAGCACCTGGTCACTCTACCGCTAGTTAATGGTTTATTCATCAAATATTTTATTTTCTAATAGATCATGATGTACAAAGACTTCATACCTCGTAATGCAAAGTGTTGTTTGAATTTATTAATAAGAAAATTGCAGCTAAAAACCTTTTCTCAAGAATCGTGTAGTTTAATTCGAGGGACAAGTCTTTACCGATGAAGTAGATAACATAGGAATGTTTTTCTTCTTCCCATCCTAAAGCCGCGCCAATGGCAACATCCGAGGAATCAAAGGAAATGTAAAATGGCAAGAGACTAGTTTGGTCCTCTCAAACTGGTGCGTGTACTAGTTTTCCTTCAAGGTCTCAAATGACTATTGGCAAGTTGTGGACTAAGAAAACTACTATCCTTAGCTAAAATTCAAAAGGGGGGGTAGCTATCCTAGAAAATTTCTCAATTAATCTCCTATAGTAGCCTTCATGTCCTAGAAAACCTCTCACTTCACTTTGAGTTTTGGGTGAAGGAAGACTCATAATGATTTCTATTTTTGTGGGGTCAACCTTATACCTTTGTTTTAAAATGAGATGACCAAGAACTACACCGGTTTGCACATTAACTGCACTTTTATCACTCAGCAATATGAGCTTCTTGATAATGAAGAAGCACCTTTTCTATAGTTTTGAGGCCATCTTGGAATGAATCACCAAACACAAAGAAGTCATCCATATATATTTATACACACTCAAGGTCAAGAAAAAATAGCCAAGACCATCCTTGAAAGTTAGTTGGAGCATTACCCAGCCCAAAGGGAAGCACCTTGCAAGAAAATGTACCCCATTGGCATGTGAAGGTGGTTTTATCTTGATCCCCAAGGAATTCGTATTTGGTTATAACCACTAAAGCCATCTAGAAAGGAGAATTACTTACCAAAGAAGTGGTATCAAGCACTCCGATCGATGAAAGGAAGGGGAAAGTAATCCTTAAGAGTGGATTTGTTTAGTTCTCTATAATCAATGGAAATGCAACATCTCCCATATTTTTCGAGACTAACACCAATGGGGAGACCCAATTTGCCATGGGAAATAGGATAGATAAAATCAGCATCCAAGTGTTTTGCAATTCTTATTTTATGACATCTCTTAGAGTCAGTCCATGCACATTTGGGGTTATGCCATAAGACTCGATTCCATCCCGAATATAAATATGGTGAGTACAAAATTTCACGAGGGATGCCTTTCATATCTTCGTAACCCCATGCAAAGGCATAAAGATAGATTCACAACAAATTCACAAGTTGCTCTTGGTTGGATGAATCCAAGTCTGAACTAATATGTGAAGATTTTCCTGTACTAATCTCAACAAGAGTGCTTACTTCCAAGCCCAAGAGTACACACTAGTGTTGCTAGAGATGGTGATGAGGGAGTTTGAGGATTGTGGCTTTCCTTAAAATCCAAACTAAAAATTTGGCTCAACGACTCAAAATTAGGCATCGTGTCCTAATTGTTTAGAAGTCATGAATCTCACTCTCCCGTGAGGACTCAGCGCACAATGATGTAACATGGAGATAGACTAAGTCTCCTAATCACTACCGTAATCTATACACAAGGTGTCTTGAAGCTCCCGAATAGATATGTGTGGATATAAGGTGGCCTTCTTCCTAGAATCTCCATGGGAAATATGACATGTCACCGTAATCTGGGATCCAATGTAAGAATAACCGTAGCAAGCCATGGTCATCCCAAGATCAAGGGATGTCCTCCCACAAGATTCTTTGGTCACACAATGAAGCCAGATATTCCCAAGAATCTAATGAAATGATCAAGACCATCCAACACTCCTTATGGCTTGATTTTAGATCTATTCGTCAGCTCAAGCACAATGGGAGTGGGACGAATATGGACAAATCCATGTTTATCCATGGTTTGCTTGGTCATAACATTAATGGTTGCCCCTGTGTCTATAAGCACATTAGAGACAAGGACATCACCTATCTAAATAGAGGCAAC
This sequence comes from Pinus albicaulis, assembly GCA_034641835.2. Taxonomy (NCBI): domain Eukaryota; kingdom Viridiplantae; phylum Streptophyta; class Pinopsida; order Pinales; family Pinaceae; genus Pinus; species Pinus albicaulis. The sequence goes on along the minus strand of CM076583.1, from coordinate 913,248,476 downwards.
ACGGTTTCCTGTGGTCGTTGTATTTTTCCATAGGTATACATCCTATCATTAACTCTATCGCTCTTCCAACAAATCGAATGGTTTGGGGTTCCAATATTCCTCTCATGGCTTCTTGAGAGAGATCCCTAATGAATTTTTTACGTATGGAGATTTTCGATATCTTGGAGCAAAGGCATTTTATAAAAATATTCCTAAGCCCGTGGCCAAGCCAGACCTGTGAATGGGTCATTCCTCTCCAAAACTAGCCTCTTTAGACAGGGAAGTCCGGTTTGAAGAGGATGGAAAAGGCTCGAAGGCATGAGGATGGGCTTAATGGTAACACTTCCTCACAAAATGACTGTGGAGTTTCCTCCTTTCCTTCTCTTCAATAATCACCATAGACTTCTTTGATTTTATGAGGTTACTATATTCCTCGATCTCAATTGGAGATCATTGACTCCAAATGGCATATAATAATATCTGATGGAAAAATCGGGTTCATAGAATGGATCATTTGTACCGATTTACAACATCGGGATTTGGTATAGTTGGGCAGAAGTTGAGGAGGTCGAAATGGTGGAGGTAAAGGTACTTGGTGGTATAGGTTGATTAATCTAGGGTAATGATGGTTTGCGGGTATCCATTATTATTTCGTTTCAAATTCCTTTACTCGCATCTATATTGATTCCTTGTGAATTTCCGCACAAGTCACAAATTTGATCAAAAGGTTTCTAGAAATATCTTCTTGTCCTAACAGACGAAATTATTCCTAGGATCATCAAGTGAGTCCACGTAAGAACAAGGTCCTAATGATACCAGACTAAATTTCAGGTTTTTACCTTTGAAGGATATACAAAAATCTATCTAAGTAGTCCTCTAGGGTCTCATCATCATTTTGCATAATAGTAAAGATTTCATCTCGAATATCTCTAATTTTACAATATTCCTAATATTTGACAAGAATACTCTCTTCATATGTTCCCAAGAAGATATAGTGTTTCCCCCCTAGTTCCATGAACCAAACACAATGCTACATCCTTGAGAGTTGTGAGAAACAACTTTATTTTTGAGCATCAGATGAATAATTATAGCTCCTACACAAATTATCAAACTCAAATAGAAAATATTCTAGGTCTTCATGTACCTTACCATAGAAATGAGGAAGATTTGATGGTGGTATGTTCTTCATTTCGCACAATTACATTAGGATCCACAATTGGGAATCCAAAAGTGGATTGTTCCTCATTTACCTCGATTTATCCAGCTTCCCGCATGGTCTTCGTGATCCGCCATTGTTGTTCCTCCAATCGAATCGCTATCAACAAGCCGAGAAGGCCGACTATGGGTTCCACAGTCTCCTTCTTCCCCTTCGCATTGGGTGTCACCCCCGGATTATTGCGTTTAATCCAAGTGGATAGTTCCCGCGCGATGAGTCCGGGTTTGTTTGGACTTTCCGCTCGCAAAAGAAGGCCCAATATGAGAATTTTAGATTTACTATTATTTCATGCACCCTTAGTGGGTTTTGACCCCTACCCCTTTTAGGAATTCATTTCAAAAAAGGAAAAAAAAAATTAGTAAAATGTTGCAATTAAAAGCAACTCAACACCTATAAATTCCTTCAATCAATAGAAGCACACTTCCACAGTAAAAATAATAGCGTACTCCCCCCCTACGTTAAAAAAAAAAAAATTTCTTACCAATTCAAATCGCCTCCCCGGAAATGGCGCCAAAATGTTGGGTGCAGGAATCGCGCTTAACCAAACTCCTTTCAACACGTAATTTTTAACCTAAGGTCCGTAGAATTATAGATGAAGCATGTGAAATGCCGTGAGTTGGTATGAAATTTTCCTATCTATCCCTACTTCTCAAATCAAGATCTTGCAGAATTGTAACGAAAGACCCCACAACAATTTACACCAAAGAAGTTCTAGTGTCGAAAAGCGAAAGAAAGTACTTTGCAAAGAAATAAAATAAAGGAACTCTCACACTTGCTGTAAACAAACTTGATTCCTAAAGTGAAATTCTATGTTTATCTCTAGTGTGGGTGTTCGCAGGTTCATAAGTGGGCCCTTGGAAATATCTGCCTTCTTAAGGATTTTCCTTCCTGCACCAAATTTTTATTCCTCTACTCCCGCAATATGCTTGCACTAGTACATGTACAGTACTTAGGTGTGGGAAGTATATTTTTACTTGCAATGGAGATTTATGTCTTCGTGCAGGGGGCTCGAAGCTTTTGGCTTCGAGCACTCTATTCCTGTATTGGTTCTTGTACCGAAACATAGATTCCTGCACCGAGTTTTCAATTAATTTCAAGAAAAGAAAGAGTGTGTTAATATATGAAAGAAATCTGCAAAGAGCGAATTGGAATTTTGAAATAACTTACACATGAAAAAGAAATTCTTCAACCAAAATGAATCCTGTAGTGCAAATAAATTTGAAATAAAATAAAACTCCAGACTTCAAGGCACACTTTCTTCAATATAATGAAAGAAATAACTCAAGCATGACAACCAACTTTTATCCCTGCGATATTTACTTACATAAATTATATCTGCCTCTAATCTTTGTAGACTCAGAAAGGTTCCTTTTAATTGTTCAGAATTATGTTTTAATTCTTTCCTTTTAGAAATATGAAGTGGAGGCACAAATCGATGTAACGTAACAACATGTGTTCATCAGTTAACCAGATATCTTTTAATTCCTAAGGTTTAACTTTTAATATTGAAGAGCCTCTTATTTACTAATGAACTTTCACTTGCGGAAATAAATTGAACTCTTGCAACGGAAATAAATGAAACAATCTTGCTATGATGAACCAAAATACTAAGTCGCGGAAACTATAATCGCACCAGTGCAGGAAGTGTTTTCACTACTCCACGAAGAAATCAATTACGATTCTTGGAAAAGAAAATGACTGAAAATAAATTGAACTATAATTAAACACACCACGGATCCGTCACGCTTGACTATTAAAGAAATGAAATCATAATTTTAATAAAGAAAATAATTAGAAATTCAATCCACACGTTACATAAATAAAATCAACACGCACATCTTTAACCAGATGAAAGCATGACAAGGAAAACGAGCTGGGTTGGTTGGGCCCTAGCCAACCAGCTCCCTTCCCGTCTAGGAAACGTAAAACTTTAGTGCTCAAAGGTACATCAATGACAGGTCAAAACACAATATGTAAACAACATGGTGTAGCTCCCAAGGTCCGTAGAATTATAGATGAAGCATAAGAAATGCCAGTAGTGGTATGAACTTTTCCTATCTATCCCTACTTCTAAAATCAAGATCTTGCAGAAATGTAAAGAAAGACCGCACAACAATTTACACCAAAGAAGTTCTAGTGTCGAAAAGCGAAAGAAAGTACTTTGCAAAGAAATAAAATAAAGGAACTCTCACACTTTCTGTAAACAAACTTGATTCCTAAAGTGAAATTCTATGTTTATCTCTAGTATGGGTGTTCGCAGGTTCATAAGTGGGCCCTTGGAAATATCTGCCTTCTTAAGGATTTTCCTTCCTGCACCAAATTGTTATTCCTCTACTCCCGCAATCTGCTTGCACTAGTACATGTACAGTACTTAGGTGTGGGAAGTATATTTTTACTTGCAATGGAGATTTATGTCTTCGTGTAGGGGGCTCGAAGCTTTTGGCTTCGAGCACTCTATTCCTGTATTGGTTCTTGTACCGAAACATAGATTCCTGCAGCGAGTTTTCAATTAATTTCAAGAAAAGAAAGAGTGTGTTAATCTATGAAAGAAATCTGCAAAGAGCGAATTGGAATTCTGAAATAACTTACACATGAAAAAGAAATTCTTCAACCAAAATGAATAGTGTAGTGCAAATAACTTTGAAATAAAATAAAAATCCAGACTTCAAAGCACACTTTCTTCAATATAATGAAAGAAATAACTCAAGCATGACAACCAACTTTTATCCCTGCGATATTTACTTACATAAATTAGATCTGCCTCTAATCTTTGTAGACTCAGAAAGGTTCCTTTTAATTGTTCAGAATTATGTTTTAATTCTTTCCTTTTAGAAATATGAAGTGGAGGTACAAATCGATGTAACGTAACAACATGTGTTCATCAGTTAACCAGATATCTTTTAATTCCTAAGGTTTAACTTTTAATATTGAAGAGCCTCTTATTTACTAATGAACTTTCACTTGCGGAAATAAATTGAACTCTTGCAACGGAAATAAATGAAACAATCTTGCTATGATGAACCAAAATACTAAGTCGCGGAAACTATAATCGCACCAGTTCAGGAAGTGTTTTCACTACTCCACGAAGAAATCAATTACGATTCGTGGAAAAGAAAATGACTGAAAATAAATTGAACTATAATTAAACACACCACGGATCCGTCACGCTTGACTATTAAAGAAATGAAATCATAATTTTTATAAAGAAAATAATTTGAAATTCAATCCACACGTTACATAAATAAAATCAACACGCACATCTTTAACCAGATGAAAGCATGAGAAGGAAAACGAGCTGGGTTGGTTGGGCCCTAGCCAACCAGCTCCCTTCCCGTTTAGGAAACGTAAAACTTTAGTGCTCAAAGGTACATCAATGACAGGTCAAAACACAATATGTAAACAACATGGTGTAGCTCCTTGTATTAATTCGATTCAGCAAAAATACATGACAAGTATAGTCTAGCCCAGAACAAGGGCGACAACACAAATTTACATATTTTCTAGAGTTACAGTAGCATGGCTATCGCTCCCTAATTTCCTATCTAAGATCTACATTTATATAACCCTTTCGGCCTCGGATATAAAAAAATAACATAATAAAATAAATCTTCCGGGAAATCACATGAGAAATTTTAGAACTGACGCATTTCAAACTACTAAATGCAATTCATCATCAGTATAACGAAGACTGGCTGATCTAGCTATATGTATATGTATATGCATATGCATATGTACATGTACATGTATATATATATATATATATATATATATCATGCAAAGAAAAGAAATGGTTAAAACCTATGGAAAAATAGATGTTAAAAAACGGTCAAAAATGAAAGTAACCAATAAATAAATGAATGAAAACGAAATAAATCCCATCCTAAAGTAATAAAATAATAAAAATAAAGACCAAGTAAAAAAATAAAAAATCAAAATTAAAACTAACAAAATAGTCAAAATCCTAAAAATAATAATAAAGACTTAAGTCAATAAAAATAAACATTAAAAAATAATAATAATAAAATAGATAAATAAATAAACTATATATATATATATATATATATATATATATAATAAAATCAAAATTAAAAATAAATAATTAAATAAAAGGATTTATAAAAATAATACTACCTAAAAAGAAAAATATACTATTAAAACTATGTCGGCAATAGAAATAATATTTAAAGTATATAATAAATAAGTGAACATCAAACCTCAAACACCTATTAAGCAAAAACATAGGGAAAACAAAAAGAGAGGAAAACACAAGAGGAAGGACCACCACTGAGAGCAAAGAGATGGAATCCAACAACTGCTAACTTTCCACCCATCATCCCTATTCAACATACAGGGCGTTTTCTCAATCTCAATAGCTTCCCTAAATTTATGGTGATGGAAATGCTGAACCCTAGCAATGACTCTGGATTCTTCCATACAAATGTGATGCTTCGTCTTCTCTACATGCTCAGCTAGAGTTGAGGGCCTTGTTCTACCATGCCTGATATCCGCATTATGCTCTTGAATCTGTTTATTAATCGACCGACCTGTTTCTCCAATGTAGGGAATCCCACAAGAACACGGGATCAAATGAACACATTTCATGATTTTGGGGTCCAACGGGTCTTTAACAGGTCTAAGGGAACCACAAATGGTGTTTAAAGGTTTAAAAGAGGAAGAGATCTTATGCTTCGTTAAAATCCGAGCAATTTTGTCAGTAGTACCTTGTATAATCAAGCTAGTCAAGCTCTATAGTGCTCAGGATCTCATAATTTGCAACGGTCTAAAGAAGTGGCCCAATTCTAGGAAGATGACCTACATCCATGGGCTTGGCAGGAGTGTGGTATGCTATGTTATTTCTGATCTCCCTTTATACAACGAAATAATAAATTTTGACATCTTAGACGGCCACGAGCCTAACTTTGATCATAGGCCTTTGCTCATAACTCTCAATTTTGTCATGCATAGAGATCCCATAAAAGATAATCCTTATAGTCAAAATAAATTAATCTTTGATAGAAATAAAAACGATCTCTTTCTAAATGAATTAAAAACCAATTTGCTTCCTTTATCTAGTATAGACAACATAGATGACCTCTATCATAATTTTACTACAACCCTCTCATATTCTATTAACAAGTTCTCAATTGAAGTCTCAAGTAATAAAAGAAATAGCAAAACTAACCCATGGTATGACAAATATTGTAAAAGTGCGAGGAGAGAAATTAAGGAAGTTGTTGATGAATCTCTCAAAATCATCAAGATAAAAATCTACAAAGCCCTAACTAAAAGGAAAAAATAGCAATATATTCGTAAAAGACAAGAGAATCTCTTACACCTCTCTAAGATGGATCTTAAGAAATTCTGGAGGCAGATTCTAACTAGGAAAACTAAAGATAATAATAAAATTTCCTTACACGACTGGAATTCCTATCTTAAAAAGCTTTATGAATCTCCAAATGCCAGGGATTTTGAAACCCTCCTCACAACAAAAGAATTTTTCTCATTAGAAGACATTGATTTTGGGGTTAAACACCTGGAAACTGGGAAAGCTAAAGACATTGAAGGTTACCAGGTGGAAATCTTAAAAATTGGAGGTCCTGTCCTCATCCCCCACATCCACAAGCTTTTCAACCAAGCGGTCAAGCAAGGGTTCCCTAAAATTTGGACTCAGAGCCTCATTATCCCTATTTTTAAAAGTGGGGATACAAATAACCCCTCTAATTATCTAACAATTATGATCAGCCCTCTCTTAGCCAAGTTATATGGTATTATTTTGGAAAAGAAGATGAGCATTTGGCTTGAAAGTGAAGGTAAGCGAGCTAAAGGCCAAGCGGGTTTTAGAAGGCAGCACTCAACAACAGACCACCTTGTTACGCTTAGGATCATTATGGAGGAATTCCACAATGATAAATCCAATCTCTTTTGTTTCTTTGTGGACTTTAGAAAGGCTTTCGATACAGTTCCTAGAAATAACCTATGGAATAGATTAGAAGAGCTAAATTTTTGTTTTGAGCTAAGAGCGGCTACTATAAGGTCATACGAGAATGTAATTGCCAAGTTAAAGAGCAATGAGGGGTGGGCGAAAGATATTAAGTGTAATATCGGAGTTAAACAAGGTTTCCCCCTCTCCCCTACCCTATTTGGCATTGACATCGACAAGCTAGAAGGTTGTTTAGAGGAAGCAGGATGTGCTGGCACTATCTTAGTTGGGATAGTCATCATCCTTCTTCTCTATGCTGATGATATTGTTCTTCTCGCAGGGTGCCCATCTAATCTTGATAAGAAACTTAGACTTCTTAAGTATTTCTTCTCTACCATGGGTATGTTTGTTAACACTGACAAAACAAAAGCTATGATTATCAAATCCAAGAAGGATACTTACGCTAATTTTATGTATGACAATAGTAACTTGGAGGAAGTGTATTCTTACAAGTACCTAGGAATTGATATTCATCACAAGCTCAACTGGAACTATAGCATTTAGAAAAGGATTAATGGGGGGTGGAAAGCTCATTTTGGTCTTGAAAATAATTGTAAAATGGAAAACCTCGTAATGTGGGATAGAAATATGTTCCTCTTTGAAACTTTAGTCACTCCTGTTATCTTATATGGATGTGAGGTTTGGGTTTGCAACATCTATAGAGAATCCTGGAGAAAGATTAAGCAAATCCAGAAGCGTTTTATAACATATAACCTTAAAATTGAAAGCAATACACCCTATCCTATTCTCCTTATAGAAGTGGGTCTTTCCCCTATCAAGAGCCTAGCTATGACTAGGCTTCTGTTGTACAAGCACAAGCTCAATAGCATAGGACACCATAGACTTCCTAAGCTAGCTTTAAATTCCATCCAAAACCACCTAAGGCTTAAACGAGGTTGGTATAAAGACACCAGGGCCTAGTTAAACCATTGGGAGAATGACGAGAATGTTACATTGCAAAACATCAATAACATTAAAAAAATTGTTACTTCTAAGTTCAAAGAAAAAATGTGGTGTGAGAAAGATATAGCAGCTAAAATAAAATTAAGGTATTATAAGGAGGTCATCAACCCCACCTTGGAAAATCAAAAGTATCTCTTTGTTTAACTAGCTCAAAGAAGAAAATTAATATAGCCAAGATTAGAACGAACTCTCATGAGCTCCATAGTGAAACAGGTCGTTGGATAGTTCCTAAAACACCATGGATGGAAAGGATCTGCCATCTTTGTGAGAATATGAACATCAAGGATGAAAATCAATTCCTCTTAGAGTGCACCACGTACAACCACAATAGAGCTCAATTTCATAATCTTTGTTGCAATACTGACCTTCCTAGCCTTTTAAGATGTCAAAATTATAGTGAGCTCGGGAGGCTTCTCTCCAAGCTTTTTGAGCATAGGAATAAAATCTTAAATCAAATTATATAACTCTTTTATCTAGGTCCGATAGACCAAATTTTGGTCTCAATGGACGTTAACCATCATCATCATCATCAATATTGGCACTTTCTCGTACAGTGTTTTTTGGAAGAAAACTCACACTGAGCAATATTTGCATTCTTTCTCTCATCATCTTCCAGCTCAAAAACTTGGAGTTCTTAACACTTTAGCCACGAGAGCTCTTAGAATTTCAGATAAGGATAATTTAGATGAAGAGAAGGCCCATCTCATTAGGGTCTTTGAATAGAATGTCAATAGTAAAATTCAGGGTTTGAAGGCTTTCATGAATGCTAGCAGAGGTCCATCTCAGAAAAAATTAAAAGATGATTTTTTTGGTAGAGTTCATTTTCCTTTTATACAAGGTACTACTGACAAGATCGCTCAAATTTTAAGGAAGCATAAGACCTCTTCCTCTTTTAAACCTTTGAACACCATTCGTGGTTCCCTTACAATTTGCTAAAGACCTGTTGGACCCCAAAAGCGTGAAAGGTGTTTATTTGATCCCGTGCTCCTGTGCGATTCCCTACATTGGAGAAACATGTCGGTTGATTAATAAAAGGATTCAAGAGCATACTGCGGATATCAGGAATGGTAGAATGAAGCATCAAATTTGTATGGAAGAATCCAGAGTCATTGCTAGGGTTCAGCATTTCCATCACCGTAAATTTAGGGAAGCTATTGAGATTGAGAAAAGGCCTCGCACGTTGAATAGGGATGACAGGTGGAAAGTTAGCAGTTGTTGGATTCCATCTCTTTGCTCTCAGTAGTGGTCCTTCCTCTTGTGTTTTCCTCTCTTTTTGTTTTCCCTATTTTTTTTCTTAATAGGTGTTTGTGGTTTGATGTTCACTTATTTATTATATACTTTAAATATTATTTCTATTGCCGACATAGTTTTAGTATATTTTTCTTTTTAGGTAGTATTATTTTTATAAATCCTTTTATTTGATTCTTTATTTTTTATTTTGATTTTATTTTATATATGTATATGTATATGTATATGTATATGTATATGTATATATATATATATATATATATATATATATATATATATATATAGTTTATTTATTTATATATTATATTATTATTATTTTTATGACTTTGACTATTTTGTTAGTTTTAATTTTGATTATTTTATTTATTTGTTTTTTGACTTGGTCTTTATTTTTGTTATTTAATTACTTTAGGATGGGATTTATTTCGTTTTCATTCATTTATTTATTGGTTATTTTCATTTTTGACCGTTTTTTAACATCTATTTCTCTATAGGTTTTGACCATTGCTTTTCTCTGCATGATATATATATGGATAGTCGGATTAGCTAGTCTTCATTATCCTGATGTTGAACTACATTTAGTAGTTCGAAACACATCAGTTCTAAAATTTCCCATGTGATTTCCAGGAATATTTATATTAATATGATATGGATCACAGAAGTTTACACCCTCAAAAATTACATAATGTTATTATAATTCCAACCTTTCGGATTGAACGAAATAACAACCAGCATTACGAAATAAGCCATCAACTATAATAGAATGCTAACTATTCATTGGTCAGCGATCAATATTTAGCCATATCCCTGATTATCCTCCGCTCTGAGTTTCACTAAAGATGACCACGACTGAACAGGTCGAGCTAGAACGAAGAGATCGTGTTAGGTAATGAGCTGTTGCGGATGTCTTGGAGTGGTCGGCTGCCAACAATGTAGGAATCTGCTTGCACTAGACCATGCTGATTTGAGATTAATACATTTGCTTATCGAAATACTTTAGGAACAGAAATATTAGTTGCAAGAATATAAAAGGAATAAAATCTATTTAAAAATGATTAATTAAGTACTTACTAAACCTTAAGTATAAAATATAAACTAGTGCAGGGATAGGACAAAGTTCTTGGACTAGTGCAGGTATAAAAAGGTTTATGAGGATAAACAAAGGGTTTATGATCATGATTTTAAGGTAGGAAAGAGGTTAAAAATGAGGAATTTTCACCTACTAACAATAAACAAGCTAATACATATATCAATGAAAAACACATATAATTGTTAAACATAGTGACAATGATTGTTCACTTTACAAAAGTACCTAAACAGGTAAACAACAACAAGTAATTACAAAATTTACAAAGAAACTTTACAATAAGTCTACCCAAACTTTGCCTCTCCTAGGCTTATGGGTTCTCTTCTTGCATCATCTTTTCCTTGAAGGTTTCTTAGGATTTTTGTGAGTCCTCTTTGCCACCTCTTGCTTCCCTTGAATTATGTTTCACAATCTATTTTCCTTTCTTAGAACAAAGCTCTGGATGAAACTTCCAACATCATTCATTTCCATGCTCGTGCATCTTGTAATGAGTTCAAAAGAAATTTCTCTTGTTTGTCAACAAATAATTCCTCTCATGCGAAGGAGAATCATTATACTTGATGCCCAGAATCTTATCCATTCTTTTAACCATTACCATACGTTGCTCACATAAAACCATGCAATGGTCAAATGCATCACAAAAAGTACAAGGGTACTTATTCCACAATTAAAAAAAACTATCATGCATTGGAAAACACCCATGAGAATTATATCTGTCTCTAGGGCTACAACTTTAATGGAGTGGAATGGACGATTCCATGAAAGGTCCCTTTAAGCACTCATCTCCCTTGGGAGACAAATTAAAATTGTCACAGGTGGTGACATCTCATCCTCATTTGGTTGATGTTCCTCAAGTCGTTTATAGCATTCTCCAAACTCCTTTCGACCATATCCCAATCCTATATACTTCAGTCTCTCCTCAACCATGATTGAATTGGTAATACCTTTTCCATTTATGATAACGATGGCCAACTTGTAGATGACTCTATCCACCCACTTTTACCAACTGGCATATGGTGTGAATATTGGATATGCTTACAAAATGCACATGCATCATCTTCCTCATATGGTCCATAACCATTATTTGAATCGTGACCACATACTGGTTTCATTTTGGAGGTGTATTTTGTTGTCACGGGAGTAGAAATTTTAGCAAATTTTTCATCAAGCACTTGATGCAATACAAAGTGCATGTGCCTCTTCTCCTCTTCATCCATCTCTAGGATCCTTCTCAACTCAATATTTTCCATACGAAGAGCCAAAATTTTCTCCTCTAGCTATTTGAGATTATTTTTGCTGCTCATTCTTGCAACTTGGTCAGATATAGCTCTAATACCACCTTGATCTAAAATCGGAGTAGGTGTGTTCTTCCTCTTTTTCAAAATAAAATAAAAACAAAAATAGGACCGTGTCGACGCTTTGCAAGGTAAAATGGGTCTTGAAACAAATAGGTTTTTCCAATGTCTCTTCAAGTCATGAATTAGTCTTCACATGTAACTTAGCATAAGCAACACAATAACACATAACTCATGCAAACATAATGAAGAGATAACAAAATATTTGTTGATGGATTTCGCCCCTACTGGGCTACATCTTCGGGCATGTCAACAAGACTAGACCACTCATATATTTAGTATCAAAATGAAGTACATAAACGTTTGTTGATGGAAACATGTAGCTATTAGCCATACAAGGTAATGTTATCCTACAAAGAACTCTCGCAAACAACAAAAACAGAAAGCATTTCCTACAAATATGTCATACTCCAACTGAAATGAGCTAAAATGAGCAGGTGAGCACTTCAATTCCACATTGAATGACATAAAAAAAAAACTTCCCTCAACATAACATAATGAGAAAATTGAACCTAAGATGAACCCTGCAACGTACATCTGTTGCAGTAGACTTGTGAAGGTGAGAATACCTCTACAAGGTCTTCTCCATGCCCAAACAACTTCCAAACCCTGATTGATCCATACACCTTTTTTATCAAACCTACAAAAAGGCTTTTTAGATGTGCTCAAATAGGAATTTAGAGGTCGCCATTGGATTGAAAACATCAAAAAATGCTTAACTGGACTCTTTCTGAGCTCTATTTCATCAAAAATGAAAAAATATATGAGCTCTAAAGCTCTTCCATGAATTTTACATTTAATGATCCTACGAGTTTGACCATCTATCTAAAAAACCTACAATTTCGCCTTGAAATCCACTAAAGGAGTGACAATTTTGCTTCCCATTGGTGCATTATACAAGTTCATTAATTTAGCCTTGGACCCCTTAACTCTGAAAAATGTCATCATATAGCCACATGGGAGTGAGGGTTGGGACTTTACACCCACCCCTATCGACCTAGTGCCTTTTCCCTCAAGCACGTAGTCTTATGGGTGTCACGGGTCCATGGAATGGGATAACTACCCACCCTTCCCTCCAGACCCCAAAATTATGGTGTGTGGTCGTGTGTGGTGGTATTTGACCCTAGGGTTGGCCCCCAGCCACCAGCGCTTACCTCTAAGCACTCCTTCCTTCTGTGTTTGGTTATATGCGAGGAGTGGTGACCATGGGCTGGGGCTAAGCCTGAGGCCCCTTGGTCACTTCTCCCATGGTTTCATGGGGTGTGGTGACTAGGGGCCACGAGCTTAGCCCCAACCATTTACTCCATTGGGCGCCATCATAAAATTTATATATTGGTTGGCCACTATACATAATAAGATTGATCGTGTAGCCTAGTGGTAAGGCACTGGAGTTGTGGGCATGAGGTTGTAGGTTCGAATCCTTGGAGTCCCATTTAATGAATACCATAATTTTACCACTCTGTCGGGGTGCCATGTGGAAGCCCATGTCTGGTCCACGTGGCAGCATTCCATTGGCCACATAAAAACCCAATCAACCAATCAGATTTTGACCACGTGCGCCAAAACCAACTAACTAGAACATGCTAAGTGTCAGCACCTAGTTATATCGTACATGTATGGTCACCCTTTTGACTCAGCAATATGGTCAACCTTTTCAACTGCCCAGTCAACAGGCCTGCTCAAATTTGTGTTGTTGGGCCAAACGGTCAGCACACGATAACTTGAGAATACAGTGTCAGATTGAGGTGAAACGAATGCCTTTGGATGCAGAATGATGAGTAGTTCAATTTGGAGCTAGTTTCAAGACTTTATGGGAACTTTGATTTTTGAGCTAAAAATTGATCACATGATCAAGATTGGATCCTGCTCATTCTCAGGGTTGAAGCCTAAAAATATTGTGTCTCTTTGATGTGATGGCTTCTTGATTTACTATTGATATGATGCATTGTTAAGTTAATTGATATATTGCAAGTGGTTAAGATTAATTTCTACATTGATAATTGATTAAAATTGTAAATTGATAAAAGAAACGACACATTGATTCACCCCTTCCTCTTAGTGTGCTCTTGGGTATAACAAGTGCTATTAGGGAAGGTTATATTCAAAAAAAATAACTACTCAGAAGTTTGAATATCAAGGATACATGGCCATGATCATAGCAGTGGGAAATCCCCCTATGTTTGATGGACCAAATTGTCCATTTTGGAATAAAAGGATGGAGACATATCTCATCTCCTTGGGAGAAGAAGCTTAGGAAATTGTGGAAATTGAATATAAATTCCCTAATGATATTCTGACAAATACAACAAATAAGGAAGTTTATACATATAATTTGCAATCTAATCATGATATCTTAAGTGGCTTGGTAGAGTCAAAGTTTATTAAAATAATGCAGCGTAAGTCAGTTCATGAGTTATGGAATAAGCTCAAAACTTATTATGAAGGGGATTTGAAAGTTAAAGAAGTCAGGTTGCAAGTTCTTAGGGGCCAATTTTAATGTTTAAATATGTAAGATGATGAGGACTTTACTTCTTAATTCCATTGAGTGGACAATATAGTCAAATTCATTGCATGTCTTGGTGAAGAAGTCCTACATAGATATGTTGTTCAAATGGTGTTGAGATCACTTCCATTAAAATTCAATCCCAAAGTAGCATCCCTTTAGGAACTATCTGAATTAGACAAGATGACCATTGATAAAATTCATGGAACTCTCTCCACATATGAGTTAAGAATCAAGGAAGACAAATTACGGTTCAAAGAACTAGCTTTCAAGGAAGCAAAAGAATATAAAAGCAATAAAATCAAGCAAACTCTAAATCTGATGAAGAAGAAGCCAAGGTTAGTCGAAATCTCAAGAGAGGAACCAACAGGTTCAAAGGTAAGCTTCCTTTCAAATGTTTTGAATGTGGAAGAATTGGTAATTATGCATATAAATGTCCTTATGACAAGATTAATTATAGTGATGATGAGTCAAGATTCAAAAGCAAGTATCAAAAGAAGAAGCAAACCAGTGAGAAAAATATTTTTTACTCAAAGGAACAAAGTGACAATGAAAGCAACACAAGTGTGACCAATGAAGAAATGAGTGAAATATTTATCATTATTGAGGCTAAACAACCTACAGTAGAAGTTAGTTATCATGGATAACTTAAAAGTGCATTAATGGAAATAAGGATCCTAGAAAAGAAATGAAGTCAATTGACACAATATATTCAATACAAGAGTCTAAAAGAAGACACCATTCTTGCTCTCAAAGTTGAAGTAGAAGAAGAAAAAAGCGTAAATGATTTTCTGTCTGAAAAAATGAATGAGAAAGAACAAATATGTGGAAAAATAGAATAATAATTTCTTCTCTTATGAGAAGAGTTGGAGTAGCTTAATTCAAAGTTAAACAATGGGACTAAATCCTTCGATCACATTCTCAGCCTGTAGAGGTCCCTGCTTATTAAGAAACGCCTTGGCTATCAATATTGTGAGGCACCAAAGAACAATGGTCCCCCAAGTTGTTCAATTAAATATCATCCCAAGAAAATTGACCAGACATGCATAGAATCCAACAACAACACTCTTGAATATTTAAATAAAACGGTGCACTAGGCAAAGCATGTTCATTTCAATAACGCTCAAGATAATTCCAAAAATGTGAATAATACAAGGAACCAAAGAGAAGAGAAAGGATCCACAAGTAGAAATAATGTAGGGTAGTCAATGAATAAGGTTCATCAGAAAGCGGTCACAAGAAACAATGAAGCAGGATAACAAATGAGTATGACTCATCACAAGGAATCCACTAGCAATAATCATGTAGGTGTTGAAAAACACGGAAACATGGCTCCTCCAAGAAGTAAATTTAGAAGGTTGAGTTCTCCTTCCAGGTTCATGTAACAATAAGTTCTTTGGGTACTGTTTTTTATGTACTAAGTTTGGGCACAAACAGTCTCATGTTGAATGCCGCATATGTCACAATGAAGGTCATATAGAATGAGATTGAAGACTCGACTCTAGATGGTACAAAAAAAATATGATTTTCTATCAATGATGGTAGATGGAGAAGATGACAAAGAGTAGATAAATTAGGTCTAATTCCCTAGATCTAATCCTTTGGAGAAATTTTCTTGAATATCATCGTACATAAAATCAAAACTTGAAGAAGCATATATTGTATGAGGGAAATGATTCTTACAATGATTAGCATGGAATGATGATGATAAATATGGTTGGTAGAAAACATGTTCGATCTACTGGTTTTCAATAAAATTACTCTTGCATATTTTACTAATGATATCTCATATGTAAAGAAAGGATAAC
Source organism: Pinus albicaulis (assembly GCA_034641835.2). NCBI lineage: Eukaryota > Viridiplantae > Streptophyta > Pinopsida > Pinales > Pinaceae > Pinus > Pinus albicaulis. The sequence continues at coordinate 913,232,337 of CM076583.1, read as the reverse complement.
TGAAGCTGGCATGTTTCATGATCAATTAGAGGATGCAATAATGGCAAGCATTGTGGATAACAAAATCATGGTCTTAGGGGGAGACTTTAAAAATATAACAATGAAGGCATGGTAAGGGGGACTATAGGAACAATTATAAGCAATCATGGAAGCATGGTCTTAGGGGGAGACTCTGTCAGAATAAAAATATTGCAGTAGGAAGGAAGCATGATTTATTTAGGTCCATAGGAACATCTAAAAGAAGGTTATGGATGGATATTTGTGCAATATTATTAACATGGAATTTTTCAACATATATCTGTGACTCTTTGCCATTTATTTCGAAGGGGGAGAGATTCCATACATTGATGCAAACACTCACGTTGACCAAGGAAGGAATTCATGCATATTGAGATATAAATATTGACATTGACCAAGGAAGGCATTAGTGTAGAGCTAGTTTGTGATTGAATAAAATCAATGGTTGTCAATGTTTGGCGATGTTGTCATCAATGAAAAAGGGGGAATTTTTTCACATAGTGTTGTCATTGATGACAACAAGATGCGATTGACGTCAAAAGGGAGGTATGAGATAGCAGCAGTACCACCTATGATTACTAAAGAAGCAACAAGACTCTCTATGAAACAATATGACAATTGGTTCTCTTACAGGTTCTGATCCAGGGTAGTTAAAGATCATTGAATTTATTTTAGCTTTTGAAGCATTTGTGACATCCTAAATATCTTACAAATAACATGGTTTTGTAAGTCTCATCGATACCTTTCCAACAATATATCTTGCTCAGAAAAACACCTTTTGGATGAGAAGTTATGGTGAGATAAAGTTTCAGTAGCGCAAAAACCAAAATATTAAATCAGTTAACCAATGCGCATGATCAGAGCTTATCCATCATTCAACAGGGGAATCTATGGCCTTTGGTGCACAAATTTTCACATTATTTAACATTGTTAAATTACATGCATCTCTCAATCCAATCATCAATACTTCTAACAATTAAATTGATAGATAATGGTGAATATGGGCGAGGTTTAATCAACCCTATTGGACCAAATAGATGATGACACATGGAAACATCTCATTGATGATGTCTTGGACCCATTAATGCATGCCACATGGCATTATATCATATTAAACATGACACATTAGCAATATGACATCATCTCGGTGATGTGGTGCCATTATAGGTTACCACGTGGCATGGTGATTTGGCACATTTGGATTGGAAAAAAGTCTAAAAGGAAGTGACACATGGCAACCTCTCGAGCCACCATGTGGGATCATGACATCATGCTAACATCATCATGTGGAGGATGAGTGACCCCAATGGGGTGGTCACATGGTCATATGGGGCCAAAGTTAAATGTGCCAATTTCAGTTCAAGATCATGGTCACATGGAAGTTTCAAGAAAAAATACATGGTCGACCCTGTCAATGGTACAATACACAAAATTTTGTGTGAGCCCAAAAAAACATGGCCCCTGGTTGGCTTGACCAATTCTAGATACCATTTGCACAATATATATGGGAAGCCCTGCCAATCATTCAATACAAAAAAATTAGTCACTTGAATGAGATATTCTCTACGGAAGAATCTAAGAAGTGTTTTTTGCAAAGGCGTTTGTTCTTATTATTTTGGTTCTAAGTCTGGAGTCTAGTCACTATTGCATGGTTTCATTCCGGTAAATGTTTTTACAAATGACGATGGGTTACAGAGTTGTGTTTTTTTGAAATATGGTTAGCATGGTGGCTATGTCTATGTCCATATATACTTATATGGACAACATCGATATTGTTCCAAAATCCTGTTCATGTGAGGGATGGATGGTATAGCCATGTTGATTCTATCCCCATCCACGTAGAGGTATGAGAGAGACATCATCCCTATCCTGATGAGCCATAAAGGGCTATTTGTATGAGAATCTACAAGTAACATCATGATGGCATTGCCCCTGTAAATGATTGGGCGAAGGATTGTCTGCATAAACTTCTTAATTGATATGGTGTGACGTGGTAGTGGTTTCACCTAGTGCACTCATAAAACAAAACTATATTCCTAACCAAGTATCACAAGTGACATTGAGGCATCTGAGTTGGTAAAGCGTGCATCCTATTCTCCTAAGGTCATTGGTTCAAGTCCTGCAGGGTGACAGGTCGGTTCAAATTTTAATTTTTAATATATGGATGTCATTTTGTCGCATAAATAACATATTGATGGTATGCAAACTGTATTACCTACACCGTATTTTGGAATTTTTTCAAACGCACCTCGAAAAGGGTAAATTGTAGCATATTTAATTTAATATAAAGTTTTATATGGTTATTTTGGGTTTTTGGGAGTATTATTTGTCCAAATTGAGGTTTGGAAGAAATTGGACAATCATAGCTCAGAAATGACTGTAACCTGAGGAGTATGCGGCTCTTTTGAAACTTATTTGATGGACATGACCACTTGTATTCGTTTCAAGGGTCTATGAGCATGTTGCAGTCATTTTGGATACATGATGTAAACAAGTTTCGAGAAGCGGTTTGAATGACCATATTGAAGAATTGGTTGAAGTAGAGCATGAAAAAAAAGATAAAAACCAACAATAGTGATTAATAACAATGATGACATAATAATGGTTGCAGGTTATGTGGTAGTGTAGTGGTTGCATATTGTATGGCAGAATGGTGATTGCAGGTTGTGTGGCAATGTGATGCTTGCAAGTTTTGTAGTGACATAGCTTGGAGGTTGTGATTGCAATTTGTGACAATCCTTTTAATATCAAATTTAGTGATATATAATGATAGTGGATCCAATTTTAAAATAAGATAAAATAGAGCTCCACAAGGAAGTTGAAGAAGTAGGTTGGTGCCTCCACTGAGGTTGAAGCCTCAATCAAGTTGGAGTCTAGAGTAGGTTAGAGCCCACTTAAGTCCCAAGCTTGCGATCTAATGGGTATGTGTGGAGGTTTGGTCCCCAAAAGTCCCACAGTCCAATCGTGGGAAGGACTATGTACGTCTATCAGTTGTTACAGGTGCGATTTCTTCAGGTGAAAAAAAAAAGTTAGAGCCCACACATTCTCGAGGATGGAGCCTAGAGCAGGTTAGATCCTCAATTAAGCTGGAGTCTAAAGCAGGTTGGAGCTGCACGTTCTTAAGGTTGGAGCCTATAGCAATTTGGAGCTTGCGCGTTCTTAATGTTGGAGCCTAGAGCAGTTTGGAGCCTACTCATCATTAAGGTTGGAGCCTCAATAAAGTTGTAGCTTTCAATGAGCAAGTGCTTTCATATATCAATTTTGGTGTGTCAATCACATTGTATCCTACTGTAAGTGATAATTTTCATTTCTTGCGAGTAGTTTCCTCTAATAGGTTGTAACTTGCAAATCTATGTAAATGAATTAAAGATAAAATACAAGAAAATTGGTATTTTTCTCCCATATGAGTTTCCACCTAAAATGCTTGTGTCTCTTTTATGTGATGGCCTCTTGATTTATTTTTGATATGATGCATTGCTATGTTTATTGATATACTATAAGTGGTTAATATTAATTGTTACATTGTAAATTCATGAAAAGTTGTAAATTGGTAAAATAGTTGGGAGATTGATTTAATCCCCCCCCCCCTCACTAAGAGTTGGTGTGGCCCATATTTGGTGTGATCCCCAGGTGATTTTGATGTCTTAGATCCTCTTGGGTCGCAATTACTCAAACCAACGGTTAGTTGTGCTAGTCATTTCAGGACTCGCATTACCTAACAAACAAAACCAAAATGATTTAAAACAAAATTATAATTTAGTTATTTTTTATGATTTTATAATTTTATCAATGGTCATGAAGTGTTTTTATACCTAATCAAAAATTGACGCTGGTTGACATTTACTAGCCATTTATTTTAGGTGTTGTCTATCAAGACCACAAATTCACCTAGAAACTTATTTTTTATTGGAATTTGGCGGGTTTTTTTTCAAAAAATATGATCATAGGAGTGATTGAATGGCTTTTTTTATGGTAGAAATGGATTCAACACCACTAAAAACCACTTGAGCACCCAAAATCCTCAAGTTTGACAACTATAACACATATTTCCCAAAATTTCTACCAAATTTTAACAAAAATCATGCCAAAATTTCTACTATATTTTGTAAGCAAATTTATAACTTTATTAACCTTCCATTGACAGTATAAAGCAATCGATATTGCATTGACCATCTATTAAGTTACTTTTTGACCAAAAAAAAAAACTAAAAGACATAAAGTTTAGTTTATAAAACCAAAATAATTTATTTTTTTTAAATATATTAATTTTAATATTAGGAATTTGGCTTCTGTGATCCATAAAATAAATATCAGAAATTTTCGGTAAAAATCACATATAAGAAATTTGTGTCGATGCGTTTCGAACCAGCCAGTGTGGTTCATCATCAGGACAAGATGAGAAATCTGATGAAGAAATCTATTTAAATAGAAAGGGATAGCTCCATCTAACCATTGGAAAAAAGGCTAGTTTGTCTTGAATAAAAGATTTTTCAAATTTTATTAAAATTTATTTATAGTTCTCAAATATTCTATTTGAAAATAATTTAATATTAATAATTAATAAAATTTAAAATTAATTTAAAATTATTTTTATTTAATTATATCTGAATATAATTTAATATTAATAATCAATAGTTCTAAAAAATAATTTAAAATTATTTTTATATTTAATTTACTTATCATCAATAATTTTGGAAATAATTAAAAATTATTTTTAAAATAGAACCCTAAATATATAATTAAAAAAAAAAAAAAAAAATTAAATAAATAAAAATTAAAAATTAAATTAAATTAAATTAAAAATGAATAAATAAACAATAAAAATAAAAATTAAAATTAAAATCACAATCAAAAATGAAAATTCACAAAAATAAAATGAAATAAAATAATAAAAAATAAATAAAATAAAATAAAATAAAATGGAAAATAAAATACAATTGATAAAAATAACGATAATATTCGTTTAAAAAAAATAAAAATAATAAAAAATAAAAAATAAAAATAAAAATAAATAAATAAATAAATAAAAATTATTAAACTAAGAGTGAAGCACAGGAATCCAACATCTACTAACACTCCACCCATCATCTCTATTAAGGTTAACTGGCCTCTTTTCAATTTCTAAGGCTTCCCTCAACTTTCGGTGGTGGAAATGGTCTATCCTTGCAATAACCTCAGTATCTTCAATACAAATATGATGCTTTGTTTTTTCTGCATGCTCTGCTAAGGCAGAGGATCTAGATCTATCATATCTAAGGTCAGCAACATGCTCATTAATTCTTTGATTAATGGACCGACCAGTTTCACCTATGTAAGGTGTCCCACAAGAACAAGGAATCAAATAAACACCCTTACTATCCAAATGGCCAATCGGGTCTTTAACTGACCTAAGAGAACTTCGAATAGTGCGAAGAGCCCTGAAAGTTGAAGGCACATTATGTTTCCTCAAGATCTTAGCAATTCTATCAGTAGTACCTTGGATAAATGCAAGGTGAACTCCAGATAACCGCTCACAGGGATCTCTCTTAGCCCTAGGACCTTTTTCAGCTTTTTGAAAAGCTCTAAGACATTGAGCCCTGCTATAACCGTTCTTACAGAAGACATCCAAGAGATGTGATTTTTCATCTTCAAAATGGTGAACATCAGAGATTCTAAAGGCTCTAGTGACTAGGGTACTGAGAACCCCAAGTTTCTGAGCAGGGAAATGATGAGAACCAGCATGTAAATACTACTCAGTATGCGTCTTCTTTCTAAAGACTTGATGAGAAAAGGAACCATCATCATTTCTCGAAAGAAGGACATCAAGAAAGGGTAAGCTACCATCCACCTCGGATTCCATGGTAAACTTAATAAACTCAGATTGGTCATTAAGATGCTGGAAGAAAAAGTCCAATTTCTCTTTACCATGGGGCCACACCACACAAGTGTCATCAACAAACCTTTTCCATAGCCTAGGTTGAAAGAGAAAGGAGGAAAGGGCCTTCGATTCAAAGTCTTCCATGAATAGATTAGAAATCACAGGGGAAAGTGGGGAACCCATAGCCATTTTTAATTTTATTTTATTTTATTTTATTTTTTATTTATTTATTTATTTTAAATTTATTTCATTTTTATTTTTAATTTTTAATTTTTAATTTTTATTATATATTTAGGGTTCTATTTTAAAATTAATTTTTAATTATTTCAAAAATTATTGATGATTTATAGTAAATTAAATATAAAAATGATTTTAAATTATTTTTAAGAACTATTGATTATTAATATTAAATTATATTCATATATAATTAAATAAAAATAATTTTAAATTATTTTTAAGTTTTATTAATTATTAATATTAAATTATTTTCAAATATAATATTTGAGAACTATAAATAAATTTTAATAAAATTTGAAAAATCTTTTATTCAAGACAAACTAGCCGTTTTTCCAACGGTTAGATGGAGCTGTCCCTTTCTATTTAAATAGGTTTCTTCATTAGATTTCTCATCTTGTCCTAATGATGAACCGAAATTTCTGATATTTATATTAATTTTATTTATTGAAGGTTTGATTGGTTCATTTAGTTTTCGTCTTATTTCTTAATGATGTTTGCGTCGTCGTTCATGCATTTGATGTGTGTGCCATTGTTTATGCATTGCATTCATCTCTGTATATTCTTAAAGGGCCATTTTAGAAATTTTGGAAAACACAATTTTAGCAAATTTACGTGTATTCTTGTCACATTTTACTCTGCATTTCTCCCCATTGAGTACTTGAAAAATAGAGTGAGAGTCGACGTCCATGACTGGGACGTGTTGTAACTTGTAAATTAAATCAACGCCAAGTCCATGCCTCACAGTTTCTTAATGTCTCCTTGTCGACTACGTACGCTGCTAAATTTTCAGAGGAAAACATGGTCGCCTTTTATCCACAGTACGCCTGAGCGTGCCTAAATTTATTTTGTGTGTGGGAAACTTGTTGTACGGCCTTAAGAATCCAGCCGTCTGAGGCTCTGAGAACTCTGGTTCCAGAAGTGACTCATTGATCGTATTAAATGGTGTATCTGTATTATATCTTGTGATTACAAATTGAGAAATAATAAATGGACATATCACTGGCATTTTCTTGAATGCTTCTTCAACAAAGGTCAAAAGTATGTTCTTTAAATTGTTCTTTGCTTTCATGATGAAATTTCATTCTCTTTGTTTTTTTTTTCTTTTTTCCTTTTCTGTCATGATTTAATTATTGAAGTTTTCATTTTTTTCAACTCTAATGGTATCTTCTGTTTTTTTTTTCCTTTTCCCTCTTGCTTTAATTATTCAAAGTTTTCACTTTTTTTTACTGCATCTAGATCAGGTGTTATTATTTCTTTATTTAGTGGAATATTGTTCTTAATTAATTTTTGTATATGGAAGAGATATATTTTTGTTATTTTTATAGCTTTTGTTATTATATAACATTTGTTTAATGTCAATTTTGTATCATTTGTTTGTTACAATGTTTTAAAATGAAAATATCTGGTGTTTATTTCCATGATACTAAATAAGTCTAAATATTTTCAATGTCTTTTTGTTTGAGTGATATCTAGTTAACATAGCACTTGTATCACTATACCATGTGCATATATCTATACCTAAAACATAGTCCATCCAATTAAAAACAAAATGACCACCTTTTATGTTTGTGTTTTCACATGGTGATGCCAAATGCACAATGTATGCTTTTTAGTTTAATATTATGTAAATTGGATTAATATCAATTTTTTTGTCATTTGTTTGTTACAATGGTTCAAAATGCAAATACCTTACGTTTATTTGCATGATACTAAAAAGGTCCAAATATTTTTTATGCCCTTTTGTTTGAATGGAATCTAGTTAACATAACACTTTGGGTAGACCATATGCATATATCTACACCTAAAACATATATCATCCGATTGAAAAAAAAACGGCCACCTTTTATGTTTTCTTTTTCACATGGTGATGCCAAATGCACAATATATGCTTTGTAGTCTCATGTTACAATTTTTAATATATCAATTTTGATATATTGTTCTCCGCATTTAATTGCAAAATGATGATCACTGTTGGTGGCATTTGAAAATTTTTGTCATTATTTATCATAAGAAAGGAACATCATATTCATTTTCTGTCAAATGGGAAATGGACTCAAATAAAACTTCACCATAAACACTTTTGAATTCACGCACTTGTTCAAATATATTTAATAGTATCTCATCTTCTATCTATGCCAACCATCGCTCTAGATATTTGCATATCTCATAGCATATTAATTAGCCTCATAACAATATCTCATAGCATATTAATTAGCTTCATAACTATAGATAGTATCAACTTGTATTTTGCACAACATTGGTGTAAAATTTCCAACAAATGGGTTTTCATGATAAAACATTATGTCATGTGTATTGTTATTTGAGGTTGAATTGAAATGTAAGTAGTGCTTCATTTTTTTCCAACAAAATTTTTACTAGTATTCCAAGCCATTTTGACAACTAAAAGTTCAATAATTAAACTAAGTCGCAAAAACGCTAGATATACGGCCTTATTAAATTAATTGTACCATTTTCATTATAACCTCCTCCTGTAATTGATGTATGGGACCCCCTTGTTTGTGGGACAAGGACCCACCTCAACGAAGGCATACATACTCTACCCCTTTGATTTTGAACCTGTGACCTCTTAGGAGGAAACACATGCTCTTAACCATTAGGCCTACTCAAAATATTATTGAATGATACTAAGTTTAATTAAATATTTAGTAATATTAATGGCGTTAGTTTAACATTTAAAATATTAATAAAATATTAATCAATTCACTCGTAAAGAATAATCAAATTATCATTCCAATTTATGACCAAATCGAACCTCACTTATGACCAAATCTTTTACAATCAGAGCTATGGAAATTCACATATAAACCAGTGATTTTTCCATTAAACCTAAGTTCAATCTAAATAAAATAAAATAAAATAAAAAACAAATCTAAAACATAAAAAGATAAAAAGATAAAAAGTAAAACATAAAATAAATATCAATAATGGGCAACAATTGGTGTTCCAACTCCTAACTTATCTCGGGAGTTGAGAGACGGAGCAAAGCTAAAAGACCTTCGTAAATAACGAAAATCGCGCAAGCAAAAAATTGCTTTCTTAACTAGATTGGGTGGGAAGCGCAGGCATGCCTGGCCACCCTTATGATTCGAATTCATACGATACGATAAAAATTCGAATAAGATTTTTTCAATTATGAAAAATATTGATAGCATATTTCTTTAATATTTAGGTATATATATTTTCTTTCTTTTCTTTTCTTTTTTTTTCGAACAAAATCGGTTGTATTATATTTCCAAAAAGTTGAGGAGAAATGCTTCTCCCATACATAGTTTCCCAAGTTTGTTGCATAGGGCGATCTGCTTGGGGATTTTTTCCTGAGATATGCTACTTGAATTACAATTTTCTTTCCTTCTTTTGGATCTAGACACTATTACATTGGTGTTGTACTGTTTGACAAACTGAAATAAAAGCCGAATACACTTGACTTGCATAATAAACTATGATAGACTATGATTTCAACTACACTTTGGAGCTGAATCCTTGGGTGGCCGGAGACTTTGAAGAGCTATTTGTTGACGGTGTTTTCACTACCTTGCTGTCTACTTCCTTGGTTCATTGATGTGGAGCCTTGCTCCGACTTTTTTCTCATTGCTTCTCGGATGAAGTTCAATGATTCCTTCAGATGATTGCAGCTGTTCTTTAGCGTTCTTATTTCTTCATTACATGTCTTCCATTATTCTTTCATATAAGCCATCTCTGCCTTTGACTTTTCTTTATCCTTCTGGATCTGGTTCTTGAGGTTCTCTATCACAATTGTGATTTGCAGAATTTACAAGGATCCATGAGTATATTTCTGTTGTTGATGCAAGGCGTTGTAAAGGCTTCCTCCGTTGTTGGTGCAAAGCGCTTTAATGGCTTCCTGTCAGGTCTTTGGAACTCTACTCTTGATTTACCTACACAAGAATTTGAGAATGTTGCGGACCTCATGTTGTCCAGAGGCTTATAGCGATGAGGAGCCAATAACCACGTGGGTAGCAAGATTGGAAAGTTCGAGGTGCAACGGAATAAAGCCAAGGAAAGCACGTTGGCTGCGTATTGGATATAGTAACAAAGGTGTGGATGAGCGTTGTGCGATAGGCATAAAGAAAAAAGCCAGAGTTGTAGTTGCTTAGAGGGATAAGAAGATTGTTGTTCGTGTGAGTGGGCTGGCAAAGGCAAAAAAGCCAAGCGGTGACATGGGAAAACGCAATTGCAGAATCAAAACGCTCATGCACATTCAAATGTGAAGAGTTTAGTTGGGGATTAGCTTGGGTGATGCGATTCTTAATGTTGCACTAATGGGAGAAGATAGACATGAGATTCACGGGGTGAGGCTTGCCCATAGATTTTTCAGTGTTGTTTTCAAAATTTTGGATAGTAATGCAGTGCTGTAGAGTTATATCTGTTTTGACATTTTGCATACCCTTGAGTTCAAAAGGAGTATTGTTGCTGCAAATGAATTTCTGGTTGGGTTTGACTTGATTGTTTTCCATCCTGACAGGAGGAGGAGAGTTGGATAATAACAAAATCAAGACGCTGGAAAAACTAAAAACGAAGAGATATTTCTAAGTATTGTTGTTATCCATTTTTCTCCACAATCCAGGGAAAGAGAGCTTAACCATGTGTACTGTACTTTATTGGCATGTTTCTGCACTTGCATCCAGGGTGGAAATTAAGGGTTGAAGTCCAAGTTGCTTATTTTTTGCGGCGCTGGTGGCATAATAAGTTAACATAAATCAATCTTATGTAGGTCAAAAATAGGAAAAAAAACTATTCACTAGGCATTTTTAAACCTTTTAATACTCGATGGCTTTCAAGTTAAGATAATCTTATGTTTGAAAATTATTTAAAAATGGTGCACAAGTGGTTTGAATGGAATCATCGGCATGCTTTCAGTGTTCTTAAGCTTTATTGAATAGTTTCTAGGTTACGTTATTTATCTAATAGTTTCTAGGTTACCATGTTGAATTGGTGAATATTGAATGTTGCGAGTGCCAATATTGTTTTGCTGGTTTGTATTTGATTATTGCGGAGAACGCTTAACGTCATCTAATTCTGCCGCACTTTGGTAACTGTTGTCCTTCTGAACACAACTAAGATTTTACTGAACAAATAAATTTTCCTTTCTTCAATTTGAATATTGAGATGGGTTGTAATTTGATTGTCCTGATCTCAGTGTTTCAACTTGTTAATTCTTTTTGCATGTATTGGCTAGTAGCACATGCAGCATTTTCCATTTAGACATTGAGACTATTTCCTTTAATTTGTACTCAGAAATTGGTAACCAACACATTCTCTGGCTTCTATGAGATATAATCAATCTTGCTACAGTTTAGAGGGAGGGTAGTAATAATTTAAGATAGAAGTTTATATCAAGTACGTGCTCATTCAATGGTTAATAGATAGACATGGTATGTGTTTGAAACTCTAAACATTTGGAGAATTTTGGTTGGTTTTGTTAACTGTTGTTTACTGTTTTTCTGTAAATACCAACGTCCTCTGTAGGCAACCTCTTTTTATGTAGTTGTCAAACTTTTCGATGTGGCTGGGTTCTGCACCATAAGAATTTTGGCCATTACTGCCACCTTGCTTTAGACATCTTAAGTTCCTATCGATTCATCAACGCCAGCCATTTAGGTATCCCTCTCTCTTCAGCAATGGGTGTTGGGTCAAATGGCTACGTGTTGGGTTACGTACACCTGTTGAGACTACTCCAGGTGCAATTTCTCTGGCTCTGAAAAAAGTCTCTTCTGCAATAGTATTTATTTACATGCATTTCCCTTGTTTTGAGTTGTGTTTTTCCTATTTGCCTCGACCTTTTTATTCTACCACATCACCTTGTTATATGGGCTCTATGTACACCTGTTGAGACTACTCCAGGCCCGATTTCTCCGGCTTTGAATTTTTTTATCTGTCTCTTGTGTAATGAACACCCTCAGATTTCAAAACTAGTAAATTTCCATTGGTATATATATATATATATATATATATATATATATATATATATATATATATATATATATATATATTTCAAACCATTGTAAATATGTTAAAAAAATATATCTTTTTCAAATAGACTAAAGCCTAGTACGAGCATCAAAATTTTGGAACTCCCACTTCAAATGATCTTCTTAATGTTATGATTGATCCTGATATTACCATCTATGATGAACAAAGTGGATCATTTTGTCACAGAAAAAGTTATTGATTGTTTTAAGGTTATTACTATCTACTGATGGGTATAAGCTTGGATATCATTCTTTGGGATATAATCGTATGAACGATGATCATGAAATGTTCTACTCTGAACTGTTCAATACGGCGTTTTTTCTTTAAAAAAAATACTTGGTTGATAAGCGATAGGCGTAAAAAATAGATTTACAACCACATTTATCAATGTGGTTGAATACGCCAATAAGCCTATATCCACTACTCATCACATTAATTTATATATCAATAAATAAATATTATATATAATAAATTTATTATATTAACTTGAAAAATATATACTATATATTAATAAGAATATTAATATATTAAATATATTAATTATGACTAAAATCACAAAAATATTTTATATATATTAATAATATTATAAAAATATTAATAATATATATTAAAAGTATTTATTAATATATTAAAAATATTAACTATATACATACTATAAATTAACTTGAAATATATATAATATATATTTATATAAAAAAATATTAATAATATATAATAATTTAATATATCATAGATGGTTATATTATTAATAAAGAAAAAGAACTAATAATATATTAATAATATATATTATATCATAGTTGATTATATTATTAATAATATATATTAATAATATTATAATATTACTAATAATCATTATTAATAAATATTAGAATCTAATATTTAGAATATACATAGCTATGCATTTAAGAATATAAATATGTATATTTAGAATATACATATCATATAAATTAACTTGAAATATATATATTATATATTAATATAAAAAAATATTAATAATATATAATAAATTAATATACGATAGGCAGGTTATAATATATATTAATATAAAAAAATATTAATAATATATAATAAATTAATATATCATAGATGGTTATATTATTATTATTATTAGAATAATATAAATATTAGAATATTTATTTATAATAATTATTAGTAATATTATAATCTAATATTTATTAATAAATATTATTAGTAATATTATAATATTATTTAAATTACTAAATAAATATTATAATATTATAATATTACTAATAATCATTATTAATAAATACTTGAATATTTATTTATAATGATTTTTAGTAATATTATAATATTATTAATATTACTAAATAAATATTAAAACATTATAATATTATTAATATATATTATTAATAATATATATTAATAATATTATAATATTACAAATAATCATTATTAATAAATATTTGAATATTAATTTATAATGAATATTAGTAATATTATAATATTATTAATATATACAAAAATATTTTATATATATTTTTAATATTATAATAAGTATTAATAATATATATTAAAAATATTTATTAATATATTAATTATATTAACTATATACATACTATAAATTAAGTTGAAATATATATAATATATAATATTAATATTTATTAATATAAAAATAATATAAATAATATTTAATATTTTAATATTTATTTATATATTAATATCATAGATGGTTATATTATTAATAAACTAAAAAAACTTATAAACCCAAGGGTTTAATATTATAAACCAAAGCATGTGGTGAACCCAAGGGAAAATCCTTACCCAAAAAATTATAAACCAAAGGAATTGGTGAACCCAAGGGAATTGATTTAAACATTGAGACAATTGTTGGCTTGTAATCTGACGTTGGAGCCAAGTATGACCATGGTTGGCCATGAACATTTTCATATTGATACAATGTTTGTCGAATGTGACATTTGATCATGGATGACATTGATCCATTATTTATATTATAAACCAAAAAAAATTAATAAACCCAAGGGTTTAATATTATAAACAAAACAATCAGTGAGCAAAGGAAACTCATTACCCAAAAAATTATAAACCAAAGGAATTGGTGAACACAAGGGAATTGATTTAAACATTGAGACAATTGTTGTCACAATGCGACATTGGACCAACTATGACCAGGGTTGGCCATGGGTGATTTTCATATTGAGACAATATTTGTCAGAATGTGACATTTGATCATGGATGACATTGATCGATTATTCATATTATAAAACAAAAAAACTAATAAACCCAAGGGTTTAATATTATAAACCAAAGCAAGTGGTGAACCCAAGGGAAAAGCATTACCCAATAAATTATAAACCAAAGGAATTGGTGAACCCAAAGGAATTGATTTAAACATTGAGACAATTTTTGTCGCAATGCGACGTTGGGCCAAGTATGACCATGGTTGGCCATGGGTGATTTTCATATTGATACAATGTTTGTCACAATGTGACATTTGATCATGGATGACATTGTTCGATTATTCATATTATAAACCAAAAAAACTAAAAAACCCAAGGATTTAATATTATAAACCAAAGGAATTGGTGAACCCAAGTGACAACCATTACCCAACAAATTATAAACCAAAAGGAATTGGTGAACCCAAGGGAATAGATTTAAACATTGAGACAATGGTTGTCACAATCCGACGTTGGACCAACTAGGACCAGGTTGGCAATGGGTGATTTTCATATTGAGACAATGTTTCTCATAATGTGTCATTTGATCATGGATGACATTGATCGATTATTCATATCATAAACCAAAAAAACTAATAAACCCAAGGGTTTAATATTATAAACCAAAGCAAGTGGTGAACCCAAGGGAAAATCATTACCCAATAAATTATAAACCAAAGGAATTGGTGAACCCAAAGGAAATGATTTAAACATTGAGACAATTGTTGTTGCAATGCGACGTTGGGCCAAGTATGACCATGGTTGGCCATGGGTGATTTTCATATTGATACAATGTTTGTCAGAATGTGACATTTGATCATGGATGACATTGATCGATTATTCATATTATAAACCAAAAAAACTAATAAACCCAAAGGTTTAATATTATAAACCAAAGGAATTGGTGAACCCAAGGGACAACCATTACCCAACAAATTATAAACCAAAAGGAATTGGTGAACCCAAGGGAATAGATTTAAACATTGAGACAATTGTTGTCGCAATGCAACGTTGGGCCAAGTATGACCATGGTTGGCCATGGGTGATTTTCATATTGATACAATGTTTGTCAGAATGTGACATTTGATCATGGATGACATTGATCGATTATTCATATTATAAACCAAAAATACTAATAAACCCAAGGGTTTAATATTATAAACGAAGGGAATTGGTGAACCCAAGGGACAACAATTACCCAAAAAATTATAAACCAAAGGAGTTGGTGAACCCAAGGGAATTGATTTAAACATTGAGACAATTGTTGTCACAATGCGACATTGGACCAACTATGACCAGGGTTGGCCATGGGTGATTTTCATATTGAGACAATATTTGTCAGAATGTGACATTTCATCATGGGTCAAAATGCGACATTGGACCAACTATGACCATGGTTGGTCATGGATGATTTTCATATTGAGACAATATTTGTCAGAATGTGACATTTGATCATGGATGACACTGATTGATTATTCATATTATAAACCAAAAGAACTAATAAACCCAAGGGTTTAATATTATAAACCAAAGAAATTGGTGAACCCAAGGGACAACCATCACCCAACAAATTATAAACCAAAAGAAATTGGTGAACCCAAGGGAATTTATTTAAACATCGAGAGAATTGTTGTCACAGTGCGACGTTGGACCAACTATGACCAGGGTTGGTCATGGGTGATTTTCATATTGAGACAATATTTGTCAGAATGTCACATTTGATCATGGATGAAATTGATCGATTATTCATATTATAAACCAAAAGAACTAATAAACCCAAGGGTCTAATATTATAAACCAAAGGAATTGGTGAACCCAAGGGACAACCATTACCCAGCAAATTATAAACCAAAAGGAATTGGTGAACCCAAGGGAATTGATTTAAACATTGAGACAATTGTTGTCACAATGCGACCTTTGACCAACTATGACCATGGTTGGCCATGGGTGATTTTCATATTGAGACAATGTTTCTCATAATGTGTCATTTGATCATGGATGACATTGATCGATTATTCATATTATAAACCAAAAAAACTAATAAACCCAAGGGTTTAATATTATAAACCAAAGCAAGTGGTGAACCTAAGGAAATTGATTTAAACATTGAGACAATTGTTGTCACAATGCGATGTTAGACCAACTATGACCATGGTTGGCGATGGGTCATTTTCATATTGAGACAATATTTGTCAGAATGTGACATATGATCATGGATGAGGTTGATCGATTATTCATATTATAAACCAAAAGAACTAATAAACCCAAGGGTTTAGTATTATAAACCAAAGGAATTGGTGAACCCAAGGGAAAACCATTACCCAACAAATTATAAACCAAAGGAATTGGTGAACCCAGGGGAATTGATTTAAACATCGAGACAATTTTTGTCACAATGCGACGTTGGACCAACTATGACCATGGTTGCCCAAGGGTGATTTTCATATTGAGACAATATTTGTCATAATGTGACATTTGATCATGGATGACATTGATCGATTATTCATATTATAAACCAAAAGAACTAATAAACCCAAGGGTTTAATATTATAAACCAAAGAAATTGGTGAACCCAAGGGAATTGATTTAAACATTGAGACAATTTTTGTCACAATGCGACGTTGGACCAACTATGACCATTGTTGGCCATCGGTGATTTTCATATTGAGACTCAAACATGGTCAATCATTATCAAACATGGTCAATCATTAACCTTGGCTATCCATGATCAATCTTGGTCAACCATGATTATCCATTGACAACCATATTTTATAAAGCCACACATGTTTTATTTTAAAATGATAACAATAATATTATTTATAATAATAATTTTATTGTAATAATTGTTTTTAATATTGTTTTTTTAATTTATATTTAATATTATTATGAAATTATTTTTTTATAAATTAGATTAATTAATTGAATTAATTATTCTATTAATATGTTTAAATTATTAATTAATTAAAAGTATTATTAATAATATTATTGTTACTATTATTATTTAATTAAATTATTGATTATTATTTAAATATTTAATAATTATTTAACATTTTAATCAATTAAAAATTAATAATTTAAATAGAAATAATATTAAAAATAAACTATTAGAATAAAATATGATCTCGAAAATGAATCATAAAACTCGTGGATGATATTGTTTTGTATGTGATTATTACCAAAATATTTTATTCATAAGTATTATTACTAAATAATAATTATTATTAAAAATATGGTTATTAATTAATGTTTTTTTTTTTTTTTTTTTTTCTGAATTGGACTAATTCTATTAATAAAAAATATGGTACAAGATGATACAATCATGAGAGACAAAAACCGGCAACCGGAAATGATAGGACTATCAACCTCGGTTCCGTGGAGGAAGTACAATAAGCAAGAAACTACAACATGTGACTGGAAGCAAAAGACTGACTTCTACCCAGAATGGGCGGAAGCCACAACACGAAGCTTTTTCCCTTTCCTTTTTTTGACTTCGACCCATCCATCCTGAGGTGAAGGAGCCATAACAACTTGAAGATTGGGGTTCACCACAGGGGGGCCCTCCTTTTCTGAGTCAGAAGAGGAGGTCATATGGACTCGTTTCTGGGCAATGACTGTATCAGAGGAGAGCGCCTGACCTTCGGAGGGAGGGGCCCCTGAATGAGGGGCAAGAGCCTCTTCTGCATCGCTGCCTTCATCTTCAGAGCTAGAGGAATCTGAATCCACGACTGGAGGTGGAGAGCATGGAACCCATCGTTTTGGCTTGGGTTTGGAGAGGATTTCCTTTTTCTTTTTTTCCGGGAGAGAAGGGCAGGAGTTCTGCAGATGCCCTGATTGGAGGCAATGGCGGCAACGGAATGCAGTATTTTCGTAATCCAGTGTCTGGGTCCATACAAAGTCGTTTACCTTGAGATTGATTTGGTCTGGAAGTCCTTTGCTTAAGTCTAACTCCGCACAAAATCTGGCATATGTGTAGAGTCCTTTACTTTCTCACCAGTAATCTCCCATAATAAAACTACCCAAGGTGTTGCCGATAGCTTTATAGACAGCAACATGCCATAAGTGGGCAGGTAAGTTTGGAAGCCTGATCCAAACAGGTGTCTTAGTGATGACTGCAGTTGCTGGATCAAAGTCTGGGAACCAAGGAGTCAAGAAGAGCCCTGCAGTTCCCATGAACCAAGGGCCTTCTTCTAAGGCCTTTTCATAATGCTTACTTTCTTCAAATCGAACAATGAAGTAACCTTTCGAACAGAAACTGATCTTACAATGATGAGTCCAATTTTCATGGACCCAAGCATAAAGATCCTGAGATCGCGGCCACAGTCCATTAAATCTGCAGATGATGGCTCTTTCAGCAAAAACTTGATGTTGGTTTGCAAGACCTTCATGGGTGATTTCAACAGAGGGAACTTCCTCTGTCTTGTCAACCAAAAACGACTTAGGCTTAAGGACTTCCGGGGGTTTGGGGATCTCAAAGTGCACTGCAGCTTTGTAAGAGAAGGGAGGAGTAGAGGATGACTGTCCCGCTGCACCTCCTCTCAGACGAAAGGTTAACACCAAAGAGCTGTTTCTAAAAATGCTGTAAGAAGAGAGGGGAAGATGGTTTTCAAGTTGTTTACCTTGAAAGAGAATTCTCTGGAAACCTAAAGGGATCCCAATCCGTCGTTCTAGATCCAGTTTGAGATCCATCACCAAATCTGAAGAGCTGACCCAATGCAAGATGGTTCTGCTGGAAGGCTTAGAAATTTGGATCTGAAAGGGGTCAAAGGGGTGCTTAGACCCAGTGCCATAGCATCTTGTACGTCCGGGAGCAAATCTGCCCTGGTGAAGATAGGGAGGGGACTTCTCCTGTCTATCAATTCCAGTGAAGTCGCTGCTCCTATTTCTCTTCTGGTCTGATGTCTTGGACAGTGAACAGTCAAGTGCCAGTAGCCGTGACCCCCATGAAGGAGTTGCAGATGGGAAGCCGCCATGGAAGGAAGCCTTGCACAGAGAGGGCGCAGGTCCAATAGAACGGCTCCATCTGCAGAGCGACCGTAGCGCAGGTTCTGAGCATAGAACCCCAACAGAACGACATACAAGGGCCCATGTGTGGGACTGGTTTTCTGCAACATAATGTCGATGACGATGAAGGTCCGCAGAGTCAATCCGAGGCCAGAGGCCGAGAGGAAAGAAGGTTGCAGCCACCGCGCGCAAAGGGGAAAAAACCTGTAAGTCGGCATCCCAACACAGATCAAATTCTCGGTTAATAGACAGCAACGCAGTGAGGTTCGGCTCCGTAGAAGAATGTCCATAGTCCACCGCCTCAGAGCTCAGTGCTCCAGAGTACTCTGCCTTAGGGTTTCCGCCGGCTGCCATCGCGCTCCTTCAACTATTTCAATGTTAAGATGGATGTGTTCTAGCTTTCTTGTGAATAACTTCATATGGTTATTAATTAATGTTATTGCTATTATCAATTAATAATATTATTAAATTATTAACAATAATAATATATAATAATTAATAATATATTGAATTAAATAATATACCATAACTTTTATTATTATTATTATTATATTAATATTGTTAATTAATAATAATAATATAAATAATTTATAATTTATTAAATTAGTTATTTTTGAAATATTATTATTATTTATTTATCATATATTTATTATTATGAGTTTAATATTACATCTATTACATCATAATATTTGTTGTAATACTGACCTTCCTAGCCTTTTAAGATGTAAAAATTGTGGTGAGCTTGGGAGGCTTCTCTCCAAGCTTTTTGAGTATAGGAATAAAACCTTAAATCAAACTAAATAACTCTTTTCTTTAGGTCTGATAAACCAAAGATTAGTCTTAGTGGCCATTAACCACCACCATAATCATCATCATCATTCATTTATGTATATTTCATTTATTATTATTATTATTATTATTATAATTATAATTGAAATAGAATAATATTAATATATTTTTTAATGATAATAATATTATTATTATATATTTAACAATATCGATATTTATTATTTATTTCTTTATTAATTAATAATAATAATAATAATAATAATAATTAATAATAATAATAATAATAGATTTGCAATAATAATAATTAATATTAAGTTGATTATAATAATAATAATAAAATAACTATAATAATATAAATTAATCACTATTATTATTTCTAATGATAATAATAATTTATTGTATTAATTATTTTTATATTATTATTATTATTATTTATTGTTAAATATTTATTAATATGATTTTAATATTATGATTAATATAGATTTATTTCATTTATGGCCATTTCAGTTATTATTAGTATTATTAATTATAATTGAAATACAATAATATTTTATAATAATAATAATATTATTATATATTTAACAATATCAATATCAATATTAATATTAATATTGAGTATGTATTATTAATGTTTATTCTAGTAATTAGGTTAACTAATGTGGTTGTGCATGTGATTGATATATGACCACATTTATTAATGTGATTGTGCTAGTCTATATATCCAAAAATTTATATCTACAAGTTGAAGTTGAAATAAGTAAACATATAAAGTTAATGAAGAAATAGATAAAAAAATAAACTGAAAATCATAATAAACAAAACCATAGCAATTAAAATAAAACCTAGATAATAAGATTCAAGAAAATAAAAAAATTAATAAATTTATATTGTAATAATATTTTAATTTTTTTATAATTATATATAAATGGTTGATAAAGCATATGATAAAACAGATAAGGCTAGTACTTGGATTTCATTACAACTTCTTAGCACTCTTTTAAGGTTTAGTATTTATAGATATGGGAAAGAAGTTTCTGAGCTAATTTTTGGTATATTAATGAAATTTTGTTATAAGAATTAAAAACAAATTATTCGGAATCGTGGATAATTCACCATAGCCTCGCCGATTTCTCAA